>PVJL010010698.1:0-47677 GCA_004026885.1 Lyroderma lyra
TTTTTTTTTTTTTTTTTTTTTTTTTTTTTTTTTTTTTTTTTTTTTTTTTTTTTTTTTTTTTTTTTTTTTTTTTTTTTTTTTTTTTTTTTTTTTTTTTTTTTTTTTTTTTTTTTGCCTTTTTTTTTTGTATGTGGGTAGCTCTCTAGATGGGAGTCGAACCCAGGCCGCAGCACTGATAGCACCGGAGCCTTAAGCCACTACACCACCAGAGAACTCCCCGCAGAACTCTCTTTAAGTAGTCAAACACAAAACACCAAAAAAACTAAGCGTTAAAGCCAGCATTTGGCATTAAAGGGCTGGGTTGGTGGGAGATACTGAATGGTAATAATAAGAGCAGGCCACAAGGTGGGGCTGTGGGGCTAACAGAAGCCTTTGCCCAGGCTGGAAGCGGAATTTCCCCCCAGCCCAGGCGGGGCTCGAGATGGACAGCTGTCCCCTGGGAAGGCCGTGGATCAGGGCTTAGCAGCTGGATCCAGGAACATGGGGGAAGACTCACAAAGGCAGTGTTCGCTTTTCGCTCTCTTCTCCTTTTATAAGCCTTCTGGGTCCAAGAGCCAGGGGGCCCTAAGAGTCACTACAGTGGGTGCTGTTCTAAAAACCCACCCTTCAGATGGGAGGGGGAGCAGACCTGGAGTGTCAGGTGAAGAACCGGGAGGCCCTTCCTAACCATGATGGGAGGAAAGTGTGTGTGTGTGTGTGTGTGTGTGTGTGTGTGTGTGTGTGTGTTCTTGAGGTTTGAGAGACTGGTGAGCAAGGACAAAGATGCTTTTTTTTCTTAGTCTAATGAGCTTCTTGGAAACAGAGCCAGTTCCTGGAGGGAAGCTGTACCCTGGATATTTGCTGCAGCCCTAGAATCGGGCGTTCTGAGGAGGAGGGTTTGGATGCTTCTGAGTACAGGAGCTTCCTTTCTATTTTTCATCTAAAATTCATCCTACACAAATCAAAACTTCTCCCACTTCAGTGCATATCTGTTGTTATAAATATGAATCTCTACAAATGTCATTTTCCAAACACCCCTCCATAGCTTTCTGCAACATTCTGCTCAGAACCACATCTATGCACACACAGATGTATACATATCTACCTTCATCCCAGGCATGCATACCACACGTATCGACTTCCATCCTCTCCATGTTTCTTCTCTGAAGTCCCACAGAGTTATGTGCATATGTGTCTCATACACATTTCTCCACACAGAAAGGTGGATGCATGCTCCTGTGCTCATGTGCTCACACACACACACACACACACACACACACACACCTCAAGACATTAGACACAGAGACAAGCATAACAATTCCCATACAGGGTACAAATAACCATTTGACCTGGCAGTGGGAAGTTTATTTCTGTATCGCACACACTGATTCTTTTTATTTTTATTTTTTATTTATTTATTTATTTTTTGATAATTCCCTGGCTGGGAATCGAACCCAGGCTACAGCGTTGAAAGCGCCTAAGCCTAGCCACTACACCACCAGGGAACCCCGCACACACTGATTCTGAGCTCATCTTAGGGAGGTGCAGATAGAGAAGGACAAAGGAGGAGAGATTGTCAGAGTCTGACTGCAAGCTCTCCTCAGCCAGGAAGGCAAAAACGCACTTAAGGAGAGGGAACTTTTGCTCCAGAATTTTCTGTGAGGTCTGCCAAGTGTGAGGTAGACACACCCAGGCTCAGTAGGAACCAGGAAGATTTGCCTCAGACTTCTGAACTTGGCCTTTGCAGGTCAACCAAGGGTCAGGGTGTTGGTTGATGCAAGAAAGAAAAGTTATATGTGCGTGGTCTGTGTGTGTGAGGGTATGTGTGGAGGGGAAAAAAGATGGGAAAGCAAGGCAGGGAGGAGGACAAGACAAAACCACAGAGGTGGAAGCAAGCAATTGAGAAAGTGTAATTCAGAAAACAGAAGCACAGGAATTTCAACAAGGAATGTTAAGCTATTAATAGAAGCAGAAAGAGCAGAAAGGGGTTTCAACCAGGGAAGTGGGCAAGGCAAAGGGGACACGAGCAAGAGAGCTTGAGGGCAGAGAAAATGAGGGAGGGTGGAAGCAGGCTCAGCTGGGCCTGAGGGCGCAGGAGTTGTCCCCACCTGAGCACCAGCAGGCCTTGCGGGCCTGGCTCATCTGTTACTTACAAGTACAAGCTCCCCTCAATCCTGATTAACAGGAACTAAGCAGCATATGGTTAATCCTCCCTGTCACCATTATTAATGCTTTTCAACCCCTGCATAGAGAACTAGACAGCCCTTCTTATTCAATCAGGAACCTCCACTCCCCCAGCCTCACATCTTGGGCACAGGGACACTGGCTACAGACAGGAGATGATCCACCCAAGAGAATGTGAGAATGCACTAGTTTGAAAGTTTTCTCTCCCTCCTTGAAGAGAACACCCATCCTCCTCATGTGTGCCATTTGCTTTTACTTCTTCTAAGATGTGTTTGCTAGAAGTTTGTCCAACCCATGGTCCCACAGGCCACATGCAGCCTAAGATGGCTTTGAATGGGGTCCAACACAAATCCATAAACTTCCTTAAAAATTATGAGATGTTTTTTGCGACCTTTCTTTTTTTAGCCCATCAGCTATCATTAGTGTTAGTGTTACCGGAAAATGGGGTGTCCTCGTTGACACGATGTCCAGGTTCTTGGTATCTTGAGCAAAGAATTGAACGAGACACACACACAAGTATAGAGGGGAAACAAAGAGATAGTTTATTGAAGAGAAAGTCCAGTCCAGAGAGGTAGGAGCGGGCTCGAGCAAGGAGAGTGGCTCAAGAGTCCCGATGAACGAGGCTTTGGTACTTTTATTCTCTTCTAAGTCTTCAGGGGAGACACCTCTGGGCATGGAGCTTCTTGATTGACAAGTTTGATTGACAAGGGGCCTATTATGTACCGCCTTCTGACTGCGCATGCCCTTTCCCAGAGTTCAGTCTGTTGTAATGATATTAATGAACTTCCGGGCTTATGTATGACATTACAATGATGGTATAACGAGGCCCAGGTGAGATGAAGGTCATTGTAGTTCTCACTGCGCAGGCGTTAGGAACTGGCCCCAACTAGTGGGCTTCTTGTGACCTCTAACTTCCATGTATTTGCCTGGAACTTCCTCCTGTGGCTGCCCACCCTGGGGCAGGGATTACTAGTGAAAGGGTGGTATCAAGTCAGTGACTATTCAGCAGGGTGAGTCTCATTGGAGGGGGTCTCAAGATCCCCCCCTACTCTATCTGCCTTCCTCACATTTCCTTGAGAGACGTGATCCCCACAAATCTCCATGGGACGCTGAGGGGCTGGAGGTCTCATCTTCTGTATCTGCTTCCTGCTGAAGGTGGTCACTGTCCCTACCTATTGGAGATCCACGGAGCTCTCACCCTATCTGATCTAAAGGGGGAAGGGGTCTCGAGATCTGCCATGTTGACTCCTTTGGTTGAAATGGGCTGGAAGCCTTGTTGGGGCACCGCTAGTATCCTGGTGGTTCCTAGATTAGGAGAAATTAATTCAGTTAGTGCTTTAAAGGCATTGATCAGAGAAACAGGTTTTAAAGCCCTTGTCACTAGGTGGTTTCAGGATAGAAAGTGTGTTGCTCGGGGGGTGAGGAGCCAGAGAAAATTGATAAGGAAAGCGATTAAGACTTTGGACCAGGAAAAAGGTGAAACTGAGCTAAAGAACAAGGACAGGAGGGAATTCCCTGGTGGTGTAGTAGCTAAAGCTTTGGCGCTGTTAATGCTGTGGTCTGGGTTCAATTCCCAGCCAGGGAACTACCCACATTTAAAAAAAAAAAAAAAAAGAGAGAGAACAGGAGTATTTAGTGAAGTGGGGGTGATATGGGCCAAACAGAGCAGCCATTCCCCCACTTCACTAAAGACTCCTTTTCCTTGTTCTTTAGCTCAGTTTCACCTTTTTCCTGGTCCAAAGTCTTAATCGCTCTCCTTATCAATTTTCTCTGGCTCTTCACCCCGAGCAACAGATTTTCCACCCTGAAACCACCCAGTGACAAGGGCTTTAAAACCTGTTTCTCTGATCAATGCCTTTAAAGCACTAACTGAATTAATTTCTCCTAATCTAGGAACCACCAGGATACTAGCAGTGCCCCAACAAGGCTTACAGCCCATTTCAACCAAAGGAGTCAACATGGCGGATCTCGAGACCCCTTCCCCCTTTAGATCAGATAGGGTGAGAGCTCCGTGGATCTCCAATAGGTAGGGACAGTGACCACCTTCAGCAGGAAGCAGATACAGAGATGAGACCTCCAGCCCCTCAGCGTCCCATGGAGATTTGTGGGGATCACGTCTCTCAAGAGAAAGGCAGATAGAATAGGGGAAATCTCGGGACCCCTCCCATGGGACTCGCTCTGCTGCTGGAATAGTCACTGACTTGATACCACCCTTTCACTAGTAATCCCTGCCCCAGGGTGGGCAGCCACAGGAGGAAGTTCCAGGCAAATACATGGAAGTTAGAGGTCACAAGAAGCCCACCAGTTTGGGCCAGTTCCTAATGCCTGAGAGTTACAATGACCTTCATCTCACCTGAACCTCATTATACCATCATTATAATATCATACATATGCCCGGAAGTTCATTAATATCATTACAACAGACAACTCTGGGAAAGGGCATGCACAGTCAGAAGGCGTTATGTAATAAGCCCCTTGTGAATCAGACTTGTCAGTCAAGAGACCCCATGCCCAGAGATGTCTCCCCTGAAGACTTAGAAGAAAATAAAAGATCCAGAATCCTCGTTGATCGGGGCTCTTGAGCCACTCTCCTTGCTCGGGCCTACTCCCACCTCTTTGGAGTGTACTTTCTCTTCAATAAACTCTTTGTTTCACCTCTATACTTTTTCATGTGTCTCATTCAATTCTTGCTTGAGATACCAAGGACCTGGACATTGTGTTGATGAGGACACCCATTTTCTAGTAACGGGGATGGCTGCTCTGTTTGACCCATATCATTAGTAAATTTATGTGTGGCTCAAGACAATTCTTCTAATGTGGCCCAGGGAAGCCAAAAGTTCGGACATTCCTGATTTAAATCATCACAGAAAGACTGTGAAGGGCAGGAGAATATATAATTCCCATAAAAATTTTGGAAAACAAATCCAAGAGAATGAAAGGATTTGACCAAGGACTACTCCATAGCTGAGGTAAGGCGTACTGCTCACAGTCCAGCCTGAGTGTGGAAGATGGTAGCTGATTTGCTCCATGGTCTTGGGAAAAAGGAAAAGGAGAAGAAAGAAAGGGGAAGGGAGAGGAGGGGGCGGAGTGGGGACAGAGAAAAAAGAAAAGAAAAATGAATATCTGACAGTGGTCAGGCGAGCCAGGCCTACTGAATGATCCTGTGTAAATGAGGACCTGCTGGGCTTTGTCTTTGGGTGAGGCAGGAAGCAGACCAGAGATGAGGATTTGTGTACAAGAAAGGACTCCCAGGGGACGAGGCGTGTGGGGAGCAGGTCAGGGAGAAGGGAGAAGCCAAATACTAGTGCATTTTCAGGCAGTCCCAGCCTCAGTCAATCCTTAGGGGAGTCTCGAGTCCTCTGAGTTTGTCCCAACTGTATGGAAGAGAGCTGGGCTTCTCTGACAGCAGAACCACCCCACCCCCACCCCTGACTCCTCCCCACTCTCCCCCTTTCTGCCTTCCCACCCGCCACCCCCAGGGGACATCCACTCCCAGGCATTCCAGTTCCCTGAGCATGATGGGAAAGCGCTCCAGTAAAACCCTCCCTGCCAAGCCCACTGAAGGGAAAGGGGCAGGAAACAGAAGCTGGAGGAGGGACTGAGGCTAACTGCTCTCAGACCTCACCCTTCCACTCAAAGGTCATTAACTTGGATTTCTGAACTGTTTCTTTGCTTGCAGACTTGTCCAACCTGCAGCCTGTGGGCCGCATGCGACCCAGGACGGCTTCGAATGCAGCCCCACACAAATTTGTAACTTTCTTAAAACATTATAATAATTATGCACAGAACTTTTTTTTTTTTTTTTTTTTTAGCTCATCAGCTACTGTCAGTGTTAGTGTATTTATGTGTGGCCCAAGACAATTCTTCTTCCAGGGAAGGCAAACGTTGGACAACCCTGGGGGGTTCATAGTCTAGAAAAAATACAGTTGCATGCTATACACATAGGTATATAAAGAATGATATCATAGATGCTATTTCAGAGATACCGCTAAAATATTTTGGGATACAGAGTAAGTGATTAATTCTGCTCAGGGTGAGTCAAAGGAGAGTAAGGTGCAGTCAGCTTTGACCATGTCACTTACCTGATAGAAAGCCTACAGTAATTCTCATCTCCTATGGAACAAATTGCAAATAATTTTCAAAGCCCTTTGCTAGATATGCATTCACCTACTCTGGTGATGTGGAAGTTCTATATTTCATTTCTTTCTTTTTTTTTTTTTTGCTTTTTGGTATGTGGGTAGCTCCCTGACTGGGAATCGAACCCAGGCCGCAGTGCTGACAGCGCCGAAGCCTAGCCACTACACCATCAGGGAACTCCTATATTTCATTTCTTATTTGATTGAACAAGGGTCCACATACTAAACCGGACAAGCTCAGAGAAGGCAGGCATGGCAGGCCCTACAAACTCAGAGACCAAAAGTCATGATCTGAATATAAAAATTCCTAACTAAAAGAGAGTCCTGGTGGGTAGTCACATCCTATGCCTGTAGCTTCCTTAACAAAGGTCATTCTTTACCATAAGTGAGCCTGTCTATTGTCTTTTTGCATCTAAGATAACAGACCCTTGAAATGTCAGAGTAGTTTTCTTTTCTAGATCCCTGAGAGCACAGCCACAATACTAGACAGAGCACAAGAGCACAGGACCCCTAATTGTTGTCTTGTTCCCCAAAGACCATCTCTATGTGCTGTAAATGTTAATTATTATTTATTCTGTACTCACCAATGAAAAAGAAGTCTGTGTCTCTCCATTTTACTTTTTATCTAATCAAGGACATTTCCTGGCTTTGCTTTCTCCCGTCCACAATGGATTTCATGTAACCCTCACTGCATCTCCTCCTTTGATTCTAATGTATAAAATTAGCTGCAAAACTGCCAGTCTCCAGAGCATTTTCTCAATTTGTTGAAAATTTACTTCCCAGCAATTGTCATCAGTTTGGCTCTTAAACTTATAAAAATTCCCTATATGTTTTGACATTTAAAAAAAATTTTTTTTTTGTATGTGGGTAGTTCCCTAGCTGGGAATCGAATCTAGGCCCCAGCACTGACAGCACCAGCGACAAAGCCTTAAGCCACTACACCATCAGGGAACTCCTGTTTTGACATTTCTTGGTCGAGATTGCTTGGTGTACCTGGCAGGATCCCAAAGAAGCCCGCCCAGGACCATCCTGTGGACCCAGATTCGGTGCTAGATACCAGCAGGTGCCCAATATGCCCTATCAGCTCCCTTCTTTGCATTGGGTGGAGTTGGGTGAGTTTTTCTTTGAATTCCGTACCTTCTTGTTTTAAGGTAGGAGGCCCTGACTTTATTTGACCTGTTCTTAAAAAAAAAAAATTTCTAAAAAAAAAAAAAATTTCTGAGGTGGCATTAAATAAAGGTTAACAGTTGAGATAATCCAGGCTAAGGATAAGGGTTGAGACAACTCAGGCACAAGAAAAAAAGATGGATGAACGGGTTTTAATTTTGGCTTTTCAATTGGAATTGCTTACTGCGAGTCTGAACAAAACATTTTCCTGGATAAACTGGAGTCTGAATTCATTCAACTCTGAAAACAGGGGGCATTTACTCCCTCCAGCTCGAAATTCTCATATTTTTAGGTGACTAATGTGAGGGAGGAACAAACTTTCTTCTACCCTCAAGGTTTTCTGGCTGGTCTAATAATAAAAAAGACGTGGGACAGGTTAGCAAAAAACAAAACAAAAAAATTTAATATGTACATATGTATGGGAAACCTGCATACATGAGAGAGTTCAGAGATAGAAAGGGAACATAGATATATAAGACATCCTGAACTCCTGATGAGGTAATAATACATCTTGGGGGCTTCAAAGGGTCATTACAGAATGTTAATAAGAGCAGATGCTTAGTAAATCAAAGTTTGTCCTGCCTTATAGATAAGTCAAAAGAGGGTATCTCAATAATAGCCTATTATGAGCAAGGCCCCTAATTCAAGTTCTTCTAGGTAGCTAAGGCAGGGGCAGAAGTTTCTCTTGAGCCTGTAGCTAAATTTACCTTTAGCTCAAAGTAATACACATCCCAATGAGGCACATCTTGGGGTGGCTCATTCTGAACCCCCACACTAAGAATCTATGTGGAAGTCAGAGGGTATACCCCTCAAGACAATCACAGCCCCACAGGAAATTCCAACACAA
Organism: Lyroderma lyra; assembly: GCA_004026885.1. Classification (NCBI taxonomy): domain Eukaryota; kingdom Metazoa; phylum Chordata; class Mammalia; order Chiroptera; family Megadermatidae; genus Lyroderma; species Lyroderma lyra. Next base: position 8,314 of record PVJL010010698.1, read on the forward strand.
GTGTAATTAAGTAATTGACTTGTCTGGGGATGCACTCATGTAAAGGCTGGCTACACAGTGCTCCAAGCCCTCAGGTTGTATTAGTCAGCTGGGAAGAGAAACTGAGACATGTGAGAGGGTTGAAGAGACTCAGGAGAACAGCCCTTTGGAGCTCAACCCATAAGCAGCACGCTTCAACCCACCACACAGTATCACTAAAAATTTGTTCAGTCTCTGTAGCTCTCAAAAGAAAACTAAAATTGACATAGGGAATCCTCCCTCCAAAGTTGACAAACCCTCAGACTCCAACGCCCCTTAATACTCCTGCAGATGTACAGTTCCTAGGGAGTTGGATTTCATGTACATTATGTACATTAACATTTCAAGTAAATTAACATTTACTTGCAAGTACTTTCAGAAATGGGAAGACTTAACTGGAAGTGATATTAAGATGGCCCAAATGGAGCTCTTCTGACATGTAAATTAATTTTTTGCATGCACAATAGGAAAACAGCCGGCTCTACAATCAAACTGAACAAATGGGAGGCTTAGCTCAATTGACAAATAGAAGCCTCCGAAATGGAGCACAAAGAGACGTTCTTCTCTCCAGGAAGTTAGTAAGAACATTTCAGAGACTATCTGAAGTAAAGAAGGTTTCTGAATAGGCTGACCAGCTGTACCATTTTAAACAACATTTCAAATGGTATGTACAGTCAGTCTACGCCTGGTCAGCCTATTTCTGAAAGCTACTCAACACCAACACCCCACTTTTCCCTCTTCTCCACTTCCTGCTGTGCTGTACCCTTTGTATTACTGTCTGGACTTACTCTCCTTTCCTCCTGCCTTGTCTCTCTCTCTTCTCCAGCTCCCTACTGACCTAGGGGACCCTCAGAATAGAAAACCAGACTAGGAGAGACTAGAAAAAATTAAAAAAACATAACCCCCCCAGAATTTCTGGCAATTCCCTTTAGAGCAAAGCCGATGTCAGGACAAGGAGAACCAGCCATAATCCACTCTCCTGGAACTAGGAGAGAATGAAGGAATCTAACTAAAGACTTCCCAACCCTCTCTGGGACCCTGATCGGTTCACAAAGGAATTTGAATTAACTGTTAGAACATATGATCCTGACTATTCTGGCCTATTCCAATTAACGTACCTACTGGTTTCTGAGAGCAAAGCATCAGAATTACTAACTAAAGTTTGCTGGAAAACTCCTGTAGAGGAGTCTGCTTTTATTGTAAAAAGTCGGGTCATGTTAAGAAGCATTATAGAAAACTGAAATGGGGTTTAGAAAAAATAAAAAACAAAAAACAAAAAACAACAGTAACAAGCATACAACTGCTCCAAGGACTATGAAAGGGCATTTCCCCCTCTTCTTTACTAATACTTTAAGAAAAATTTGAAATTACCATCAAAGGGGAAACTACTAAGGGCCTTGTAGATACTGGAGTTACTTTATCTGTTCTTAACCCTACACAACTAAGTTGCCCTCTCCCTCTCACTAAGCTTCTGTACAAATGGTAGGGACATCTAATCAACCAATGTCTGTTTTTAAGACACAACCTGGGAGTTCCCTGGTGGTGTAGTGGCTTAAGGCTTCGGCATTGGCGCTGTCAGTGCTGTGGCCTGGGTTTGATTCCCAGTCAGGGAGCTACCCACGTACCAAAAAGAAAAAAAAAAAAAAAAAAAAAGATACAACCTGTTTCCTTTCCAGCTAGGGTATGTTACAAGGCAACATATATTTTACTAGTCAAATCTGCCCCAATTCATCTGATTGGGTGAGACTTTCTTGAAACCAATGACATCCACACATCCTTTTCCCAGGGGTGTGAAATGTCTTTAGAACAAAAATGAGTCAGATACTGAACCAATTGGGAAAATAATGATTTTAAAGGAACTTCCGCAAGAGGAAGCTAATCTTGAGACTGGCTGAACATTTGTTACAGGACATTCCAATGCAACCTTGGGTCTTTTCCAGTACAGATACTAGAAAAACTAAGTCAGCCACTCTTACTAAAATAACTATTGACAATACTTTGCCTCTACCTAATAATATTCACCAAGAACCTTTCAGATCTGATGCACTAGTTAGCTGGAATTAAGCCCATTATACAAGATTACTTCAAAAAGGGGCTTGTAATTCCACGTACAAACCCTTGCAATTCTGATATCTTTCCAGTAAAAAAATCTAAATAGGAAAGGATGGAGATTTGTACAGGATCTCATAGCTATCAAGAAAGACATCCTGCAGTTCTAAATTCACATATCCTATTATCAGCTATTCTTGTGGACTGCTAATATTTTTCAGTGATAGAGTTATGTAGTGCCTTTTTCAGCATTCCTGTAAAAACAAACAAACAATAGACAGGAAATAGCTCTTGGCTTTCATCTGGGAACATCCAAAGTTTACTTGGACAGTAATGCCCCAGGGATATATAGTGAGTCCCACCCATCTCTCTCAGGTGCTAGGCTGATTTGAATGATGTTGAAAGTCCCAGAGATTCTACTATAATCCAATATTCAGATGATTTATCTTTATGTTCCAGGACATTTTATACTCCCAAGAGGACACAATTTACTTGTTACAATAGCTAACCATAAAGGGACATAGGGTCTCGAAGGACAAGCTTCTGTGTTTTACCCAAGTAAAATACCTAATATCTAAAGATGGGCTACTAATTAATCCAGAAAGACTTGTTCCTTCCTCTTCCAAAAATAAACAATAAAAAGAAAAACAACTTAAAGGTTTCCTGGGTCTAACTGGATACTATCATAATTGGGTGCCGAATTTTTCAGTAATGGTCCAGCCTCTATTCTGATTTTAATGTCCTATTAAAATCAGATTGACCTAATCCACTCAATGGAATGGAAACAAGCTGAAGGAGTACTAGAGAGGAAGTATTATCTAAAGCTCCCACACTGGGACACCTTAATTATAAACTTTCTTCTTTTTTATACATGAAAATAAAGGAAGTGCTTTAGAAGTTTTTACTCAAAAACATAGAGATGATCACAGATCTGTATTTAGACTCAGTAGCCAAAGAGCTCCCTCCCTGCATGACAGGCATCTCTGCTATAGCACATTATGCAAACAAATGGAAGAAATAATTACTGGTTCTGCTTTATTTAAGCTCTTCATTCTCTTGACCCTTCACTGAACTCTCATCACACTCAACATCACATTCTGTCAGCCAATTGGCTTTTTATGAAGTTCTCTTGCTTTCCTCACCTAATATATAAATATATATATATAGATATATATTTGGGGGAGGGGAGTTTCCTGGCTGGGAACTGAACCCAGGTCACAAGAGTGCCCAAAGACTAGCCACCAGGGAATGCCCAATCACCTAATATTACTTTAACTCAATGAACATTGATGAAGGATGAAGACATTCACAATTATGTTTTGCTTACTGACCACCTTCTTATGCCTAGGATTGATTCACAGGAAACTCCTAGCGATAATGCTGACTTAATTGGGTTTATGGATGGGTCTTATTTGAAAAATGAACAGGGACATTACTGAGCTGGATATGCAATACCCATGGAGGACGTAATTGGAGGTTCTTATTTACCTGAATAATACTTGCCCAACAAGCTAAATTAATTGCTTTTACTGGAGCTTGTCATTGGCCAAAGACCAAACAGCCGATATTTACACTGACAGTTGCTCTGCCTTTGGTCTAGCTCCCAACAACACCGGAATGTTATAAAGCGGTGAAGCTGCTGAACTTCACCAGGGCAACCCATAAAGAATGAAAAGCAGGTTGCAGAATTATTAGATGTTATACAGCAACTTATCAAAATTCCAGGACCTTTTAAAGTTGCCACCATGGAAACAAAAGGAAATAACTTAGCCGACGCAGCAGCTGACAAACAGCAATGAGTAGCCAAATTATACAGACCTGAGAATGTTTCTTCTTCCGCGATTAAATTAATAAAGACTCTGTTTTACGGTGTCAATGGACAGCTACAGAAGAAAAGAGAATATGGTAACAAAAAGGGGGAAACTTTGACCCAGATGTAGCCTGAGTTTTGGATTTTCTTGGCTAAGGTGATCCCTTAGGGTGGTATTCCATGGATTGCCTTTTGTTCTCAGGGTCATCATGATGGGCCCACGTTTCATCACGTGTACGATAGAAAAGAGCGGAAATACCGGGCGGTAGGAACAAGCTTTATTAAAGCGACCTGCTGGGATGTCTCGCAATGGGAGAACAGCCGCAACAACTCAAAAGACAGGATTTTGGGAGTTCCCTGGTGGTGTAGCGGTTTAAGGCTTCGGCCCTGGCACTGTCGGCGCTGCAGCCTGGGCTCGATTCCGGGCCGGGGAGCTACCCACGTACCAAAAAAAAAAAAAAAAAAGCAAAACAAAAGACAGGGGATTTTATAGGAAAGTAGCGCGCCAGGAAATTGCGGAGGTGTCAGTGCGTGATTGGCTGATTGAGTGTAGCGCAGAGGTGGGATCGTTGTGTGATTGGCTGCTCGGCGCCGTTGGAAGTCATGGCTATCACCGTACTGATCTTTTTTTTTTAAATGTGGGTAGTTCCCTGGCTGGGAATCGAACCCAGGCCGCGACGTTGACAGCGCCGAAGCCTAGCCACTACACCACCAGGAAACTGCGATACTGATCTTCTTTAAGAAGTCCTCACCTTCTTTTTCAAAAAAAAAAAAAAAAAAGTTGGAGGAACTGTTCCTGCTGTTAAGAATTCAATAATAGCACGCTGTTTGAACCGAATGTCTGTACCCTGTTTCATTTCGATGTGCCCTGGGTAAAAAATGTAAGCATCTGTGTGTGCAAAATCAAGAAGGATGGAGGGGAGATACCGTGTGACTCCACAGAACCAGTTATATTTGGATAAATGTCTAATGTTAGAAAAAAAGCATTACAGTGGAGGCAAAATATATCAGCCCTGGGAGCTCCCTGATGGTGTAGTGGCTTAAGGCTTCGGCGCTGGCGCTGTCAGCACTGTGGCCTGGGTTCGATTCCCAGCCAGGGAGCTACCACATACCAAAAAGCAAAAAAAAAAAAAAAAAAAAATCTATATATCTATATCTATATCTATTCTATATCTATATATATATATCAGCCCTCCCTCATATAATTGCAACCTGTGGGGTGCAGCTAATGCAGTGCTTACTATAGTGAGGGATTATCATCTCAAGGGCATGTACTAGAAAAGAAGGAAGGTTGAACGCAGTATTAGAGTCGAGAAATCTGGAAAAAACTATGGAGAAAATACAGCATTGCAATACAATATGATAAAATAAAATAGATGTATGCACAGCCTATTATTGAAAGGACAGAGGAGGCCCACTAAATCATCTTGGAGGAGACAGTCAGGTCAGGCAATTATTCCTTGAAGAGGACAGGATAGGAGCTTCAAGTGGCTTCTACAGGACAGGTGAGAGTTAAAAAACTGACTAGGCTTAAGGGGAGGGCAATACAGGCAAATGGAACTACAATAGTAACTTCAGGGGCTTGAGGGAGCATGACAAGTATTTAGAAGTTCAAATAAGTCAGAGTAACTAAATTTAAGGGTACAGATAAGGATGTAATAAGGAGATGCTGTGTCGTGATGCTTATGACCAAAGGACTGATTCTTTTCAGCCTTGACTTTTTTAGTTACATAAGGGAATTTAACTATATTCAGAAGGTAATGGGGAGCTACTTAAGAATTTTAAGCAGAACAACATGAGCTGATGTTAGTTGTAGGTAACAGGAGTCTCATATTTATTCATTCCACAGATTTAGTGAGCACCTACTATTGCTCTAGACCCTGTACTACTCACAACTTTGAAAAGAAAGGTCTAGGAACAGAGATATATGCAGGTGCCTGGAGATCATGTTAACAGTCCAAATGAAATCATTATGAAAGCTTGTACCAGGCTGGTGGCAGTGGGATGGCACAAGGAGTATTTAATCCGTAGCAGATCTCCCTGTCCCTTCTGGGCAGGAGCTGGTGCTAGGCCTGAGGTACACTGAATAGTGTACTTCTAGAAAACAGTTACTGTCCAGAAAATAAAATACAGCCTGGAAAACATGACTGGAAAAATGTGAGACCTCAGAGTGTAAAGGGTGCAGAGGTGTAGATGTTCTCAGGGGATAGCGATCCAAGGCCTCTGTCCTCTGTAGGACTGAGAGTGGCCATCTCCACTGGATAAACCTGCTAGACTCTTAGTGCTTTGAGGATCAGGCATCACCCTAGAGGACCAAACACATCCACTTATCCTAATCCTAAATTTTGTGGGAATACACTTCCATAGGATTAAAAGAGAAATTTGAGAGTCTTATCTAGAGCCCTTTTCTGCTTGTTTCAGAGGCATGGTATTAAATAACCTCTGGGTGGGGGTGGCAGGGAAGGCTTTTTGTGTTATAATCCTCATCATGTTGATGTGGACCAAAGAAAGCAGCCATCCCCCCACTTCACTGAAGACTCCTGTCCTTGTTCTTTAGCTCTCAGTGTCACCTTTTTCCTAGTTCATAGCCTTAATCATCTTCTCAATCAGGTTTCTTTTAACTCTAACTTAAACAACAGATTGCTCCTAACTTGAATCATGGAATGTCTTCACCCTGTCTCCTGCTTTAGACAATCACCCTAAAACTTAAAACAATAGGCTTTTACCCTATAGCTCCCAGGTATCCTTTGCCCCAGTTTGAGCTAATCATTCAGAGAAAAACTTATAACTTGTGTTTGCTAGTTGTATTTCCAAAATGTCTATCTCCAGCCCTGGTTAGCCACCCTAAAATTTGTGATGTGATAATAAAACTTTACTTAGCTGGAAATGCTAGATTTTAGCTAATCATTCTTGCTGACTGTGAATCTGTGTTAGTTAATTGTATCATCCCAAGGCCATTCCTGGATAGGTGGTGACACCTAGGTGGCCGGTGGTGGCACCTGGGTGGCCAGTGGAGCCCAAAATCAGCAGGATGCAGACTCCAAAGGGCTCAACAAATCTTCTGTCACTTAGCCACCCTGCAGTGATGGCTTTGAGGCCTACATTTCGGGCCAATGCTTTTGAACTTAGTAACTGGGTCTGGTTCTCCTTAAATAGGGACCTTTGCAGTGCAGATGTTGCCTGGCTAGGCTTCCAGCCTATCTCTACCAAAGGAGTCAACATGGCAGATCTCCAGACACCTTCCCCCTTTAGATCAGATAGAGTGAGAACTCTGTGGATTCCCCAATAGGTAGGGACAGTGACCATCTTCAGCAGGAAGCAGATACAGAAGATGAGACCTTCAGCCCCTCAGCTTCCCATAAAGATTTGTGGGGATCATGTTTCTCCAGGAAATGTGAGGAAGGCAGATAGAATAGGGGGCTCTTGGGACCCCTCCCATGAGACTTGCCCTGCTGATACCACTCTTTCACTAGTAATCCCTGCCCCAAGATAAGACAATCACAGGAGGTAACTGAATTTGTAAAGGAGACATGACCAATAAAGGAAAGGTGATGTCACATGCTTGTCAATCAGGCTTGTCAATCAAGAGACTCCATGCCCAGAGGTGTCTCCCCTGAAGACAAGGAAGAAAATAAAAGTACCAAAGTCCCATGAATCGGGGCTCCTGAGCCACTCTCCTTGCTTGAGCCAGCTCCTACCTCTTTGGAGTGTATTTTCTCTTCAATAAATTATCTCTTTGTTTCACCTCTATACTGTTGTGTGTGTCTCATTCGATTCTTTGCTTGAGATACCAAGGACCTGGACATCATGTCAACGAGGACACCTATTTTCCAGTAACAATGTTAGCGAGATAGGAAGTAAAATCAAATCCCTCTTTTTTCCAGTCCTGGAAATGGATATCCAGAATCTCTGCCAATGGCAGAGACCAATTTTCCCATGACTATCATAAAAAATATCCTTCCATTCCTGTGAAAGAATGAGCAGGGCATGGTGCTGGGTATCCTGCAGCAAAGGCGGAAAACCAATGGAGGGGAGTTCCCTCGTGGTGTAGTGGCTAAGGCTTCAGCACTGTCAACACTGTGCCCTGGGTTCAATTCCCAGCCAGGGAACTACCCACATACCAAAAAAAAAAAAACAAAAAACAAAACAAAACAAAACAAAAAAACCAATGGAAGTGCTGGTCTCTCCTTGTTGCCACCAGGAAGTAAACACTGGATGGTACAATTGGTGTGGAGAGAAAATTACCTCTAATTGGAGGCTTGGGATAAAAATATATCCAATCTGTAAATAAAGTAGTTGGAAGCTGTGGAAGTACACAACTTGAATACCACAGGGCTGCAGATACCTCTCTGCTTATGGTTAGGAGCCCCCACCCCCCACACACCCTGGCTCTCACAGAGCAGCAGGAGCCCCTGGACTTGGCTCTAAGACAATTCAGCCAGGCTGCCTGTCCAGAAGTTCATCCATGTCTCCAGCCCAAAAGCAGAGATAAGGAAGTTTCTCACCTTCTCCTCAGGCCATTGGAAATATTCATCAGGTCAAGTGAAGGGAAAAAAAAAAAAGACCTGATCTGTTTTATCTCACCACAGGTGTCCTTTGAGAAGGGGTCTGGAGAGTGCTGTTTATTAGCTATCCCTGACACCTTTTCCCTGGTGTCTGCAGGGAGCATGAGGCCAAGCCCTGCTTCTCCACTTCCTCAAAGAAAGAATGGCAATAGGCACCCTCACAGGGGAGTTTGGGATTCAGGATGGTTAGGGCTTTAGCCTTGGGGAGGCAAATCCTGGGTCAGGTTTCCATTGTGGGCATGGGATTGTCCATTCACCATTGGTTGTTGTGTTGTGTTCTCGTGTGCACTGGTGAGTAGAGACCCTGGCTGATGATGAAGCTGATATGGGCCAAACAAGGCAGCCCTTCCCCACCTCACTATAGACTCCTCTTCCCTAGTTCTTTAGCTCTCAGTTTCTACTTTTTCCTAGTCCCTAATTACCCTCTCACTCAGTTTTCCTTTAACTCCAGCTTAAACAGATTGCTCTGAGCTTGAATTATGGAATGTCTTCATCCTATCTCCTGCTTTAGACAATTACCCCAAAACTTAAACAATAGACTTTTAGCCTGCATCTCCCAGATATCCCTTGCCCAGGCTTGAATTAATCACTCAGAGAAAAATTTGTAATTTATATTCCCAAAGTGTCCTGCCTCCAACCTTGGTTAGTCATCCTAAAATTTGTGATACGTGATGATAAAACTTTACTGGATGTGCTAGACTTTAGCTAATCATCCTGGTGACTGTAAATCTGTGTTTGTTAATTGTATCATCCCCAGGCCATTCCTAGATAGGCGGTAACACCTGGGGTGGCCTATGGAGCCCAAAGTCAGCAGGATGCAGACTCCAAAGGGTTAAACAAATCTTTTGTCGTGTAGCCACCCTGCAGTGATGGCTTTGAGGCCTGCCTTTCAGGCCAAGGCTTTTGAACTTATTAACTGCGTCTGGTTCTCCTTATCTAGGGGCCATTGGGATGCAAATGTTGCCTGGCTAGGCTTCAAGACCTTCAAGATTGAAGAAATCTACACTGTCTCCCAAGTGGATCTCAAGACCCATTGCCCTTTTTAGATCAAATAGGGTGAGAGCTCCGTGGATGCCCGACAGGTAGGGACAATGACTGCACTCAGAAGGAAGCAGATATGGAAGATGAGACCTCCAGCCCCTCAGCTTCCCTTGGAGATTTGTGGGGATCGCGTCTCTCAAGGAAATGTGAAGAAGGCAGATAGCATAGGGGGATCTCGGGACCCCTTCCACTGGGCCGCCTTGAAGGAATAATCACCACCGTGATATCACCTTTTTTTTTAGTAATCCCTGCCCCAAGATAAGACAATCACAGGAGGTAACTGAGTTTGAAAAAAAGAAACATGGACAATAAAAAGGTGATGTCACAGCCTCCATCAATCAAAGATGTCAATCAAGAGGCCCCATACTCAGATGGGCGTAACCTCTTACAACCAAAGAAAATAAAAGCCCCAAAGCATTGTTAATCAGGGATCTTGAGCCATTTTTCTACTCGAGCTTCTTCCTACCTCTTTGGAGTGTATTTTTTTTCTCAAAAAACTATCTCTTTGTTTCACCTCTACACTCTGGTGTGTCTCATTCAATTCTTTGCTCGAGATACCAAGAACCTGGACACCAAGCCGACGAGGGCACCCCATTTTCCAGTAACAAAGCAAGGGGGACACTGTCACCCCCCCTCCAGCAAAGGTGAGTGATTCTTTTCTCACATATGCCATACACGGTATGTTTATTTACACACAGGTGCATGCACACACACACATAATCTGTAGCACATGAACACCCAGAGTCCTTTTGCTGAAATATCAAAGGCCTTCCTCCAGGAAGCCACTTAAAACCAAAACTTTGACATTCACATGACCTTTTTGAACGAACCACAGTACAAAGGAGAGGACTATGCAAATATATAATACAAGCAGCATGTCCTGTTGGAGGAGATGAAGATTTAGTTTGTTACTGTTTCCTTAGGCTGAGGTATATGTGCTTCTATTTAAATAAAATTAAAGAAATATTGTGAAGAGAAAGAACAGAAGATGATAATAGTATTAAAATGTGGGAATATGGAGTTGGAAATACTACAAGGAAGGTGGGACATGTAAAGAAAAACAGAGCAGCACAATCTTTGATAAGTCCCGAACAAGAATGGTTTAATGGAAATACTCTGGGGTCAGAGAGGTCACTCAGTCAGTGGAACTCCCTTCTGTCACACTGGGAGGTGATTGTTCAGGTATATAATGACATAGTAAAGGAAAAGCCATAGTCATGTTCCTTTAAAAGAATAGAGTCATAGCAAGAGAATAAACACACATTGATGTAAAACTTCCTCTGATTCTCATTCCCTCTGACCCATTTACAGGTTGGAGGTTCTTTTCTTTTTGAAGACTTTCCAGGAATATTGTAACTATTATTTTTTTTTTTTGGGGGGGGGGGGTAGTTCCCTGGCTGGGAATCGAACCCAGGCCGTAGCATTAAGAGCACGAAGCCCAGCCACTACACTACCAGGGAACTCCCTTTTTGTTTTTTGTGTGTTTGTTTGTTTTGTAAATATTTTTCTTGATCTGAACTAAAATAATAGGAAAGGGACAGAGCACAGGCAATAAATATGTATAGAGCACCTAGAATGTTCCAGGTCTTTATCTCACATGATCCTCACAATGAACATTTATTTATTTATTTATTTATTATTATTATTATTTTTTTTGTATGTGGGTAGCTCCCTGACTGGGAATCGAACCCAGGCCGCAGCACTGACAGCACCAGTGCCGAAGCCTTAAGCCACTACACCACCAGGGAGCTCCCCTCACAATGAACATTTAAAGTGGATATTGTTATCCCTGTTTTATAGACAAGGAATCCAAGGCTTAGAGCGGGTAAGAAATTTCCCCAAATTTACAAAAACAAAGAATTTGAATTAGGTTCCATCAGACTCCAGAGCCCATGTTTCCTCTCCTGTGACTGCTGCTTCCAGGACTTCTGCAACCTGCTGAGAGGTGAATCTCACCTCTGAGGAAAATCCCACTCTTCCTTTGTGACTTGATGTGCACTTTGTGTTGGTATTGAAAAGTATCATAAATACTTTTGTTCAACTTTAGCCCAAGCATACTTAGTTCCCTGAGCTCTTTTAAGAAGTTCCCTGGTGGTGTAGTGGCTAGGCTTCTCGGCCTGGGTTAGATTCCCAGCCAGGGAACTACCCACATAACATTAAAAAAAAAAAAAATGTATCTCTTCTAGTAAGGTACACGTTAGAAGTAAGCATATTCAGTTGGATAATGTGGTGATAGAAGCAGAGACTCCACAGCCCCACTCCTTGAATGCTTCCAGAGCATTTCCTTCTGAACAGGGCCACAGCTCTGCAGGGAACAATGAAACCAGAAGAAGGAGCAGATCCCTTGACCATCAAATACATTCTACCTCATCCTGGTGCATCACTAGTTGGGGTCCATTCCAGGATCGTGTCTTTCAGCCTCAGGTCATGACTTGCAGACACCGTATGTGGAGGATTATCAGTGTTTCACAAGGAATCTCTGCTCCTTACAAAATATTTATGGAGCATTTCTCTGTGATCTTATTCTAACTTTCAAAAGATTCACTGGCAGAGAAAACCATTTAATATACAGGGCTGTGCCACAGTGCAAGCACAGGAAATTCAGGAGAAAAGAGGCACTAGTTTCTGAAAACTCCACTGTGTAGAGTCAGACACTATCTTACATTCCCCAGGTAATCAAAATAGTTCCTTCAGTTAGGCAAATATGCCTGGCTGCATAACAAGGAGCTAAAGGAAATAATAGAGGAAAGAGAGAGCAGAAGTCACTGGGTCTGAGAAGAATTTTTCTCTTTTTAATTGCTCTATTATGTGTTTGATTTTCACATACTTTTACTTGTGATTTTGGAACATGGTGAACTGGAACAGAAAGAAGCTTTTGGAAAGGAAAGACAGAATCATAATAGGTGATTGAGTTATTTTAAAATTTTTATTCTTTTTTTTTTTGTATGAGGTAGCTCCCTGACTGGGAATTGAACCCAGGCCGCAGTGCTGACAGTGCCAGCGCCGAAGCCTTAAGCCACTACATCATCAGGGAACTCCCTTAAAATTTTTATTCTTTATAAGATTTTGGAAAATGTAATTCACATTTGCAAAGGTTTGAGCAGTTATGGACTTATAAAGAAGACCATACAATGATGGCACTTGAAGCATAAATTTGGCAACAACTTCAGCCTATTTGATATTTCTTGATATTCATGATTATAAATTTAAAAATATAACACATATAATTTAGTATATATGTAAATTATACACCCACTCTTCTACTTTGTAAAAACTGAAAATACTAAAATAAATTTAGGTGATTATATGAAAAATTGAAGTCTTTAAGTTATACATTAAAGTTATACATTAAAGTAGTTGTTTGAAACTGGCATATTTTACTAATAACTACACTTCATAATTCTATTTTTACTCTTATTTCCTGGAGTGTTAGAGTACTTTCTATACTAGATATATATATGTGTATGTGTATGTATATATATATGTATATTTTTGAGATTTTTCTAGAATGTTAAATGATGGTCAAAATTACCTGCATTCAATTTCTAGTACATTTTATCCTTCTCCTCATCTTGTCTGCTTGTCCTCCTAATAATTCTACTCCATTTTTCTTCCTTAGCCTTCCCATTTACCAATATTCAGAAACCAGAACAAATAATTAGCCTGATTTTCTGCAGAACAAACTATTGGGTTTACCATTATGCTTTGGATCTACCACAGAAATAAATTTTATTTATTTTATAAAGACATCACTTTTGTCTATTGCATAATGTATGTGTTTGTTATGTTTATTTTGTTGTTAAAATATTTTTATTCAAAGTGTGTATAAGTTATTTCTTTAATATTAAATTTATAGGGGTGACATTGGTTAGTAAAATTATGTAGGTTTCAAGTGTGCAATTCTGTAACACATTATCTATATATTATTGTATTGTGGGCTCACTACCCAGAGTCACTTCTCCTTCCATCAACATATATTTTTGTTATTTTTGAAATAGATTTCAGCGCTGTTTCTTTCCATCACATTTGGAATCAGGGCCTCAAAAGAGGTGCAGGCAATAATGCTTTCAAGATAACTGGCTGCATCCTCATTTGTAAAATAGGAAACACTTTATTTTCCAAATTTTAATGGATCTTTCCTTCTCTGAGTCACATATTCATTTTATAGATATGGGAATTTAACCCTCCTTACTTTTAAACACTCTTCTTTACCTCCTTTCATCGAATTCATTGAGTGAGACCCAAGAGGCCCAGGTCCAGGGCATCCCTGCATCCATAGTAACCAGATTCAGCTTCCTTTGTCACCATGGTGACGGCTCCTGCGGGCCAGGTGGTCGCTATGGTAACCAGGGGCGGGTAGCAGGGTTCGGGCAGGCTGCGCGCATGCGCGCGGGGAATACTGCCTGCGCCGCGCGCCGGCGGCCCCTCAGCTACCCTCGACATGGCGCTGAGGCGACGGTCAGGATTCGGGCTCAGCGCCCGGCTCCCCGACTTCTTCCTGCTGCTGCTTTTGAGGGGTAAGTCTACGAGTTTCTGCCTTTTGGAGAGTAGGGTTTGCGGGTGATGGGAGCAGAGCGGGCCCGAAGCAGCTGGAGCCCGTCTAGGCGGGAATAGCGGTCCTGGCCCCGGCGGCTCCCGGGGTTTGGCCGGAGCAGCAGGAGGAGCGGCGGGCGCCAGCGTCCCGGGGAAAGGAATCGGATCTGGGCCTCCCAGCGGGATCCAGGCAAGTTGGGTGCGGGGTGCGGGGCAGTTCACTGCGGGGATGGGCTCGACCAGGGCAGTGGGCTCCGCCGTCGCTAAAGACGGTGGCAGCTTCGGCGTGGGCTGGGGAACTTGCTTGAAGATACTGTGGAGCGAGCGCCGTGCCCCGAAGTGGACAGCGAGCGGCCTTCCGAAGGACCAGCGAGGCACAGTCCCGAGGCCTGTGTGGCTTCTTGGTCAGAACCCTCTGGGGAGCTGCTGTTCGTTCGTCCCTTGTTGTAAACACAGGGACTGAATTGAGGAAAACCAGCTTTCCTTTGATGGAAATAAAATGGCACAGATCTTAATCAAGTACTTTTTTTGTCTCCAGTCTGACATAGTACACTCCGCAGACCCCTACTTAACCCTGAAATAGCATGTGGGCCATTTTGATGAGGACGCAATGACAAACTTGGGAGTTTCTTTCTTTTTTTTTTTTTTTTTAAATTTTTTATGTGGGTACTTCCCTGGCTGGGTTTCGAACCCAGGCCGCAGTGTTGACAGCGCCAAAGCCTAGCCACTACACCACCAGGGAGTTTTGATTTGTCTTCTCCACTGTCTAGAATTCTCTTTAGATTTATGTGACCTGGGACAGTTGGATAGAAGGACTGAAATAACTTCTGTTTAGTGAGCACATACTGTATACTGTACACGTGGAGATCATTAACACCTTACAACACCTTTGTGAGGTGGATTTTATTAATCCATTTTCAGATAAGAAAACTATTAGACTTAAGTATTTTCCTAGGCTGCATTCCAGATAACTAAAGACTCAACCCAGGAGTTCCCTGGTGGTGTAGTGGCTTAAGGCTTCGGCGCTGGCGCTGTCAACGCTGCGGTCCGGGTTCGATTCCCAGCCAGGGAGCTACCCACATACAAAAAAAAAAGACTCAACCCCATGTTAACCTAAAGCAGGGGGGTCCAACCTGTTGGCCACATTGGAAGAAGAGTTGTCCTGGGTCACACATTAAAATACACTAACGATAGCTGATAAGCTAAAAAAAGTCTGTGCATAATTTTTGAAATGTTTTAAGGAAGTTTGGGAATTTGTATTGGGCTGCATTCAAATCCGTCTGGGCCGCAGATGGGACAAACTTGACCTAAAGCACTACACCTCACTTTTCCTTCTCTATTGGCCCTCCACAGGTAACCAAACCAGGTCTTTTTTTCCTCCCAATTTTTAGGCTATTTTTTTGTTTGGCTTATTTGCCATTGTTATCTCATGATGTTTTCTAGAATATACAAATTAAAACATGAAGTGACTATTTGGGGGATGGGGGTGGAAGGACTAGGAAAACAAAGCACTCCTGTGTTTGGTGCTCATTCATGGCGTATTCATAATAGTGGGAGTAGAAAGTGAGGGTCTGGGACAAAAGGTATATAAATGGCTCTGTGATGAAGGACAAGTTCAAGGGTATAGATATTGTCTGTATATTTTGCCTGAAAGTGATTTCCAAAAAAAAAAACAAAAAAAAAACCAAAAAAAAAAACTGGTTGAGTGATATAAGTGGTCAAAGGCTAGCCAGGGGACAAGGGTGTCAGGAATGTCCAGCTCTCGGCTTTGTTGGTCATACTGACATTGTCCATTCACAGACTGGAACAACTCTCTATTGTTGAAGATGTCTGTTCACATGAAAGTTTGCAGTTTTTATTGTAGACACATTTGGCAATTTAGTTCAGGAATGAGTTTCAAGTTGGTGGTTTGTTAATAAAACTAGAAGATGCTAAGGACTTCACATACCCTTAACCTCTTCTTTTGCTCTTCTGGAGAGGCTTGTTTTCTGGCTTTCTTGATATTAGGGGCTGAGATTTACCTGCAGAACATGGGAGGAAGAATCAAATTTCGCAAAATGGGACAAGTGACAAAGAATCAAAGTGGTAGGCTGTATTAATCTACCTTGAAGGGATGTAGCTATCTTTTTTCATAGGGGACTCTTTTTCCATTAGCTTATACTCTAAATATACTGCAATAGCTTAACGACTTTATTCTTCCACAGGTCACGACAACTGTGTCTTTTTAATTTCTATGATTACTCTTTTTAATTGTTACTGCTTTTCAGTATTCTCATTTAAAAATTTTGGTTCCCAGTATAATACAAACATTCTTTATTAGTTACCCATTGCCAGGCTCTATTATAAGAATTTAACATGTATTAATTCATTTAATATTGATAACCACTCTAAGAGGTTGTTACTATTATTTTTCCCATTTTGTGGATGAAGAAACAAGTACAGAAAGATTCAGTAACTTGCTCAAGCTGATGTTTTGTGGAAATCTTCAACCATTTGTGTTAATCCAATTTTTGGTTACTTGTTTTACTCTGTTTGACAGTGGAGTTCTTATTATGGATCGGTTTAATCAAATTATCAAATATTCAAAGTTGTATGGTTTGTATATAAAATATTCTTTTGTTGAATTGATGACAGGTGCAGTTCAACATTACAAATGTTATGCCACATGTCTTTTTTGATTATATAGTAATTACTGTTGGGCTTCCAAATCTTTTGTATCCTGGAGCAGGGACGTCCAATCTTTTGGCTTCCCTGGGCCACATTAGAAGAAGATGATTTGTCTTGGGCCACACATAAAATACACTAAAACTATGATGACTGATGAGCTAAAAAAAAAAAAAAAGTTGCAAAAAAACCTTATACTGTTTTACTTAAGAAAGTTTATGAATTTGTGTTGGGCTGTATTCAAAGCTGTCCTGAGCTGCATGTGGCCCATGGGCCACTGCTTGGACCAGCTTGTCCTGGAGAAGTGGTTCACTTAGGATTAAAACAGTAACATTTTGTATTCTTGTGATAAGACAGTGTGCTGAAGTTTAATAAAATATGAAAATCAAAAATTGCAGGACATTTTTGAGAAAAATATTTTCAGTTTTCCATTTGCATTTGTTTGGACTCTTGGAGCATTTTTTAAAATGACCCATTCTTTTATGTTGTTTTCTTTTAAATTATCTGACAGTTATAATCATGATCAGACAGTGTGTGTATTCTCAGTAAAAAAAGGAACACCTGCCTTGAAGCATGCAGTGCCTCAAATCAGCTGTTCATTCCCATATGACTTGTTGATAGGCATTTGTTCTTGAGTGCTTCAGTCTAGGGAGACTGAATGGATGGCTGTTAGAGATACTTAATAAATTGCAGTATTACATCCAGACAAAATTATCATACACCCAACCACTAAGCTCTATATGCAACTTGCTCTTAAGGCAACCCACTAGGGTAGGCTTAAATCACTTCTTTTAAAGAAAAAAATACATATTTCTATTATTTTTGTATTTGTGTAACTGAAGAAGCTATGGATTTAGTATGTTCAACAAGCAGCTGTTAGAGATATGATATTAGCAAATTCCTTCTCCATAAATTCTTTGAATTTTTTCAAAGCACAAGTGGGGTAAAAGAAAAAATGTGTGTGTGAATGAAGTTAGCATGTATGGAGTCTGCTGAATGATACCCTATTCATAAGTTGGATTCTCTTTTTAAAGACATGTTTATAATCAGGCGTGTGAATGTGATTCAGCTGTTAAGGTTGAATGCAGATTTCAAATCTTCTGTATCTACCCTCTGAATGCTAAAAGTATATGCAAATAGCTTCACTGGAGTATAAAGAGATCCTGAAAGAAAGTTTTGGTAAGCACATTCTTTTACACCTAGTTTAGCAAGAACAGTATCCACCGTGGAGCTCCACATTGAGATCTAAAGCCTTAATTTACTGGCTCAGCTACTTGTCATGACACATAGAAACCTCCCTGAGAATTAGCACTTGTTTCTGATGTCAAGAAATGCTGTAGTATTTTGTGTTGGTGTGTTTTCTTTGTTTTTCAGTAGTACGAGGTTGGACAATTAATTTCACGAACTCATCCTAGAAAAAGTACTGTACATACCTTGTTGCGGAATACCTCTACGGTCACCTTCAAAGTACTCCCCTTGGGAAGCGATGCACTGACGCCAGTGCCTGGTCCATCCTTCAGAGCAATTTTGGAACTCTTTTTCTTAGAATCCTTTTTTTTTTTTTTTTTGTATGTGGGTAGTTCCCCAGCCAGGAATCGAACCCAGGCCGCAGCGTTGACAGCACCAGTGCTAAAGCCTTAAGCCACTACACCACCAGGGAACTCCGGAACTCTTTTTCTTGCCAAGGTTATGACACCTTGCTGAGTCGTTTGTACAGTGCTTCCAATGTAAGCGAACTTAATTGTCAGATTTTGGGGATGATGACAGAAAAAGAGTTTCAAAATTGCTTTGAAGGGAGGACTAGGCACTGGCTTCAGTGCATAGCTTCCCAAGGGGAGTACTTCGAAGGTGACCGTAGTGATAGCAATGAGGTATGTAGCACTTTTTCTAGGATGAGTTCATGACATTAATTGTCTGACTCATGTGTGTTATGTGTTACATATTTCTCATAAGTGGTTAATATGTATATGGCAGGGGTTTCAGTGCTGTTTGTGTAGAAACATCAAACTTTCTAATAAATTAGGACTATGCAAACATTTTTTCTTATGTCATCTTTCATTTTCAGAGTATCCCAAGGCTTCTGCGGTTCAGCCTTCTTTCTGCAAATCTTGCCACAATCAAATTCTGCCATATCCATGCTGTCTGCTTTGCTTAACTTAACCTCAGCTCACAGTAGCCCTTCCTTGCATAGCTCTTGGTCTGTAGTTTAGTTCAGTGCAAGAGATGTTTACTGAGTATCAATAATATGCCAAACACTGTTCTTCAGGCTAGAGACACAATATGAATAAAGCATCCCCAACCCTTCAAGGGCCTGGTTGAGTGGATGCTGAATTATGTTAGGCTTTAGTTGTTCAATGTAAATGCATTTTACCTTTTTTTAAAAATAGTTTATTTGAGCTAAAGTAATGACATACTTGTATGCCGGGGAGCAAGATCTTAAATGCCTCCCGCATTTTATCTTCTTAATGACGTTGCAAATTTGTTGGGAACAGAGGCTGAATTTAAGTTCTTTTGTATCTTTCCAGAGATGATTATGGTAAATAGTTTTTGTCACTTGAAAGTCAGTTAACATTTCTTAAACATTGCCTATGCATCTAGGCATTTTTTATATATCTTAGTTCCAGTGATCCCAGGAAGTTTTGGAAATTCTCGGTTTTTACTATAGTGTAAGAAAGAGAATGGTAAGGATTTCTCTACTTGGTTCCATTTAAAAATGTTGTGACTCTTGAGCTACTCTCCTTGCTTGAGCCCACTCCTACCTCTTTGGACTGTACTTTCTCTCCAATAAACTATCTCTTTGTTTCACCTCTTAAAAAAAAAAATCTTGTTTCTACCATCTACTCTGTGCAGTTATACAAGGTTAAGAAGAAAAACATGGGGAAATGCTTATGATATAATTTCAGTGGCACAAACTGTGAGTATGATTAGTATATACCACATGGTTACAATTAACATGAAACATCTAATGCTTATGGGCAAAAAAACCTGGGGAAAAATCCAAAATGTTGACAGGTGCTGTTTTTGAGTGGTACGTTTTATGACTCATATATTTTCTACTTTTCTCTGTTCCTGGCTGATTCTTTTGTCTTTTTTTTCCAAGTGTTCTTTAATGGGGATGTTTTTAATATAATAAAAAAAATTGCATTTTGTTTTGACCTCCAATAGATAAACAGTGGGATTTTAAATCTGACACTAGTAAGGATTTTTTTTTAAACGGGAAAACTTAGTTTGTATAGTTTAATGTGATAGCATGTGGATTGTGTCTTTTTTTAGCTCCTTAATGTCAGTGGATAAAGAAGGGGCTGACACAAAGTTCACTTGTTTGATGTGCATCTTTAAGTGACTCCTGTGAGATATTTGCTGTCATTGGCTTTTGGGTGAAGGAGCCAGCTATGGCATCATCAGCAAATGGTTAACTGGGAAAATGAAAGAGCTGAGGAGCGTACCTGCCTCCCTCACCCCCTTTTTTTGAACAAACAAAATAATCGGAGTAGTGGCTTTGGTCTGCTTATTCAGAGTCAGCCAGCATTTATTGAACATCTGCTTTGTGCCAGCCAGGGAACTCCTGGAGGGCCTGTTCTCTTTGTCTGAGGTGAGAGGAATTCCAGGTCAAATTGACTTCCTTGGAAAGAAGATCCTGAGATATGTTTCCTGAAGTGGGCTGACAGCTGATAACATCCTTATCACTTCTTCCTGCCCACCACAGACTTCCTTGTTGGATCTCTTTCTCTGAGGAAGATGTTTAATGTCTTTAGAATGAAGTGCAGCTGTCCGGAGGATTGTAACAAAGAATGCAGCAAATCCCGAAATAGCTGCCCTTTTTTGGGGGCTGTTTTTTTCCTTTAAAGTGTCTCTGTCAGCATTCTGGAATTTAATCAGCTCATCCCAATTTATTTGGCGATCTCCGTTTTCATGGCAGTAAAGCTTTCCATGGGCAAGACAGGGAAATACAAGATAAGCACTTTCCCATACCAGAAGGAACATATAGTTTAGATTGTTAACTAACAGAGTAGCATTTTGGGTAAATATATTATGTATTTAGAAGTGACAGCACTTGCTCTGTGCTGACCTGGTAGAGGAGAATTGCAAGCAGTAGTGGACTTACAGGGATAATTTTGATTTACCTAATGTAGAGTTGGGGGAATGGAGGTATTGAGGGTCACTTAAGTGGAGGAAATAATATGAGCAAAGGCATGGAGTTGGGAATTACATATGTTGTGTTTGGGGACCAGTGAGTTATTATAATGATATATAATAACAGCTCCCATTTATTGAAAACTGTCAGGCACTGTGCTGATAGCTTTATCTGGGCTGTCTTCATTGATCTCAGCCATCAGTTTTTATAGGTTTCTTTTTGCAGGTGAGGAATCTGAGGCTTAGATCGGTTAATTACCTAGCCCAAGGTCATAGCTAGTAAATTGAGGAGCCAGATTGTCCATTGATGAAAACATTAGTAACTAGATTGTAAAACGCTTTCAGTGCCAGGCTAAGAAATTTGGACCTTATTATGTAAGTTCTAGAAATTCATTTGGTAATTTGAAATAGGGAAGTGATTTGATTTTAGAAGTATTAATCTGATATTCCTAAAGATTAGAGAGGGAAGGTCAGTTAGGAAGCTATTATAGAATAGTTAAAGGTTATTCCCTTAATGTTGATGTAGATCTCTTGATGTTAAATTCATTTTTATTTATATCTGAAAATATATTTGTTTTAATCTTATTCCACTGGATGCATAATTGTAGGTTGACAGTTATTTTGTCTTAGAGGCTGGGCTGTATAACACTGATGCTTTGTGGTTTCCATCATACCTGTTGTAAGGTCTGCAGTCAGTCATATCATCAATCTTTCCTAGGTTGCCTATCTTCTCTCCAGCTATTTTAAAAATACTTTCTTTGTCTTTGACATTCTGAAATGTTACGATGGTGTGTCAAGGGTGTTTCTTTTTAATGATTCTACTTTGTTCATGTGTTGTAGTTAGTATATCTGTGAATTTATGTCTTAGAATTTTCAGGTATTATCAGTTCAAATACTGTAAAGCTTCTATTTTCTTTTCTTTTGTTAAAATCTATTCAGGGAGTTCCCTGGTGGCGGAGTGGCTAAGGCTTCAGTGCTGTCAACACTGCGGCCTGGGTTCGATTCCCAGCCAGGGAACTACCCACATAAAAAAAAAAAAAAAGCAACTATGAATTTAAAAAAAATAATCTATTCAGTTATTCTATCTTCCAAAATGTTAACTTTGCTGTCATAATTTCATAGTCTTCCCTCTTTGTGCTGTTCTGGGTTATTTACTTATCTTTGCTTTATAGTTACTTATTTTTCCAGCTATATCTAATCTGTCATTTAACCAATGCATAGAGTTTTTTTTGTTTTGTTTTGTTTTGTTTTTTTGGGTAGTTCCCTGGCTGGGAATCGAACCCAGGCCGCAGTGTTGACAGCACTGAAGCCTTAGCCACTTCGCCACCAGGGAACTCTCTCTCTCTTTTTTTTTTTAACCAATTGTTCATTTCTCAAATTTTACTTGATTCTTTTTATAATCTGGTCTCTGGCTTGCCCATTTTTTTATTCCTTCATGTTTTAGAACATTTCATGTACAACTTTTATATTCTGTATCTGACTCTTCAAACATTTGAAGTTCTTGGGGATCTAAATCTAATATTTGCTATTGCTTATGACTTATAGTGTTTTTTTATTCTTTGCTTGTAAGCTGGTATTTGGTTGATCTCAATCTGTGCAAATTTGGGCCTGACCTAAGGATGCTTTTTGTGGGAGAGTATACTTCTACTGGACAGCAGCCACCTGGGGTGCTTTATCCCTCTCAGGGTCCCTGGCAGTATTTGAAAATCTTGGGTTCAGCTTCTCTGCCTTTCTGCTGGCCCAAGGAAGCAGTATCCCCCTTGAAGTGTTGTCCTCAGAGTCACACCTATCTTACTGCTTTCTGCTGTCAGCTTACAACTATTTTGTTTGTTCTTTTAAAGATTCTCCTACTTCCCATGAGCCCACAGTGTAGGAAGGGTCTGGTTGCTGAATGAATATGAAGGCCTTTCAGAGTATCTAATCCAAACTGCTGGAAACAGGAATCTTGGCTTTACTTAATCTGTTCCCTCTTTTTTTTAACGTAAGAGTTGCCCACCTTTCTTTAAATGTTAATATTATGAAGGTAATGCTTTTGTTTTCATTTTTCAGATATAAAATAAAATTAAAATATTGGCTGTATATTTTCAGAGCACATATACCTCCATGGAGGTCCTGATGTGCTTGGTGGGGAGAGGTTGTGTAATTCTTTTTTTTTTTTTTGGTAGTTCCCTGGCTGGGAATTGAATCCAGGCCGCCCCGTTGAGAGCGCCGAAGCCTAGCCACTACACCACCAGGGAACCTGAGGTTGTGTAATTCTTGCTAAGTATCACTGCTTTAAGGATGGGGCTTTATGATTTTATAAAGATGTGCCCAGTCATATAACTAAAATCTTTGTCCTTGGTTTGGTTTATCTGAAAAGTTAACCATCTGTCATTCAAGATAAAGCAACTTGAAGTCTCGAGAATTACAACTGTTTTATACCAGGTGATAAGCACTCGAAACAACAGTTGCTTATTCTGTTAGTAACAGATAGAGGTGAAGACATTTAGAGGCAGAATATAAAAGTAAGCTTGAGTATCCCAGGTGAAGTCTGAATCTGAGATTCACATTCCTAGGATGAAATGCTGGTTCTTTGAAAAGCTCAGCCCATGTACTGTGAGGAGGGACCGCCCACTGCATCTTGGGACTGCTCCATTGTTTACAGCCTTTCTGATACTTTCCTGGCTGAAGGAAGGAGCACAGCCTCGTGGGTGTTAGGCATTCCAGATTCATCTCCCAGCTTGGCATGTGATTCATTTTTGGACCTTGGAGAAGTAATATTGATTTTAATCCAAATCACTTGAAAGTGATTTAAATACCACCTCTCTCACACTACTGCCAAAACATGCACATTTCTTTCCCCTATTTGATAACTCACTTTAGCTGTATGAGTTTCAGATCCATAGAATTGATTTTATGGACATATAAGAGAATTTTTAACTGATTATTTGAATTAATTTATTTGTTAATTAAAAGTGCACTTGAAGGTTTTGTAAACCTAGTTCACAAACATCTCTTCCACTTCTGAATGCTTAGAAATGTTTTAGAGCCAGGTAAACTTGGTTGGAAATCCTGTTCCACTCTCAGAGATTGGGAAAATTCGTCTTTCAGAGCCTCAGATTTTTTTTTTTAATCTGCTATAATCTTGCTAAATCTAGTGTTGTTATAAAAAGATTTTTATTAAAATATAGCTAACATACAATATTACTATAGTTTCAGGTGTTCACAATAGTTACGCAACATTTGTGTACCTAAAGAATTGATCACCTTGATAGGTTCAATACCCACCTGATCCTGTACCATGCCATCACAATATGATGGACTGTATTCCCTATGAGGTACATTATATCCCTGTGACTGGTTTTATACTTGGAAATTTGAATTGCTTATTGTTCCTTCACCTCCCCCCTTTTTTAAATTTTTCCGTTATACTTGACATTCAGTATTATTTTATATTTCAGGTGTACAGCACAGTGTTAGAAATTTATGAATTTATGAAGTGATCCTTCTAACAGGTCTAGTACCTACCAGGTGCTATACATAGTTCTTACAATATTATTGACTGTTCCCTGTGCTGTACTTTGCATCTTAGTGCCTTCACCTCATTCACTTTACCTCCCGATCCCCCACTCATCTATCATCCCGATAAGTCTAGTACCCCTCTGACACAATACATAGTTACTATAATATTATTAACTATAGTCCTTATACTGTACCCTACATCCCCATGCTTACTTTGTAACAACCAATGTATACTTAATCATTTCCCCTTTTTCACTAACTCCCAAACCCTCTTTCTGACAACCATCAAAATGTGCTTTGTATCTATGAGTTTGTTTCCATTTTGTTTCTTTATTTTGTTCTTTAGATTCTACATATAAGTGAAATCACATTGCATCTCTCTTTTTCTGTCTGACAGTCTCCACATAGCACAATACCTTCCAGGTCTACCTATGCTACCACAGATGGCCAGAACACATTCCCTTCTATGGCTGAGTAGTATTCCATTGTATGTATGTACCATCCCCTCTTTATCTCTTCATCCATTGAAGGACATCCAGGCTGTCTCCACATTTTGGCCATTGTCAATAATGCAGCATTGGGAGTTACCTGGTGGCTAGGCTTAGGCGCTGTCAACGCTGTGGCTTGGGTTCGATTCCCAGCCAGGGAACTACCCACATAAAAAAAAAAATAATTGCAAGATTGAACATACAGATGCATTCATCCCTCAGAGTAGTGTTTTGGGTTTCTTCTGATATATATCCTGAAGTAGGATTACTGGGTCCTTTTTTGTCTCTTGCTATATAGCCTTTGTTTTAAAGTCTATTGTGTGTGATCGAAATACAGCTACCCCAGCTTTTCTTTTTTCTATTTTCATGAAATATCTTTTTCTTAAACCTTAATTTTCAGTCTCTGTGTGTCTTTTGATCTGCAGGGAGTCTCTTGTAGGCACCATATGTAAGGGTCTTGTTTTCTTATCCATTCTGCCACCCTGTGTGTTTTGATTGGAGCATTTAATCCATTTACATTGAAAGTCACTGTTGATAGATAATGTAGTTATTGCCATTTTATTATTCTTATTTTTATCATCTTATTTTCCATCTTAAAGAAGTTCCTCCAAGATTTTTTGTAATACTTGTTTGGTGGTAATAGACTCCTGTAGCTTTTTCTCATTTGGGAAGCACTTTATCTGTCCTTTGATTCTAAATGATAGCTTTGCAGAGTAGAGTAATCTTGGTTGTAGGTCCTTGCTTTTCATCACTTTGAATATTTTGTGCCAATCCTTTCTGGCCTGCAAAGTTTCTGTTAAGAAATTAGATGATAGTCTTATGCTTTTAAGATTCTCTTTGTCTTTAACCTTTGGCATTTTAATTATGATCTGTCTTGTGGGCCTTTTTGGGTTCATCTTGTTTGAGACTCTTTGCTTTTCCTGGACTTGTATATTTATTTTCTTCCCCAAGTTAGGAAAGTTTTCCATCATTATTTGTTCAGATTGGCTTTCAATTCCTTGCTCTCTCCTGTATCCTTTACCCCTGTGATGCAAATGTTGGTGTGCTTAATGTTTTCCCAGAGGCCCCTTAAACTATTCTCATATTTTTAGATTCTTTTTTCTTTTTGCTGTTCTGTTTGGATGTTTTCTGCTAATTTATCTCCTAAATTGCTGATTTGATCCTCTGCTTCATCTAATCTACTGTTGATTCCCTCCAATGTATTCTTCAGTTATTGTGTTCTTTATTTCTGACTGGTTCTTTTTTATGTTTTCTATCTCCATTTTTATGTTTTCTATTTCTCTTTTGAAGTTCTCCTTGAAATCATTGAGCATTCTTACAACCAGTGTTTTGAACTCTATATCTGGTAGATTGCTTGTCTCCATTTTGTTTAATTCTTTTTCTGGTGCTTTGTTCTGTTCTTTTATTTGGGACGTGTTTCTTTGTCTCCCCATTTTGGCTGCCTCCTTGTGTTTGTTTCTGTGTATTAGGTGAACCTGCTGTGTCTCCCAATCTTAGTAGAGTGTGCTGTAGGACTTAGTGGCACAGTCTTCCTGGTCATCAGAGCCAGGTGCTCCAGATGTATTTCTTGTGTGGGTTGTGTGCACCTTCCTGTTGTAGTTGAGCCTTGCTTGCTATTTGTACATCGGTGGGAGGGATTAACCTTCAGGGTGCTTGCTTGTGAGGACTGGTGGAACTACTGTGGAGGAACTCTTGTGTAAGGGTTGACCCCTATGGAGCAGGATTCACTTTAACAGGGCTCTAGTACCTGCCCAGTCTGCCCTTTGGGTATGTTTTTTTTCTGGAGGAAGCTGTCCACCAAGCATGCCAGTCCTGGGGCCTCCTGGGAGGGTCCTGACCACAGGCTAAGTTCAGCTGAAGCTCATGCTCTGCCTGGGACTACCTGGCATGAGCCATAAAGCAGTTCGCAAATGGCTACCACCTGCATTGGGCTTGGAGGTGTCTCAAGAAGCTAAGCTGCCAACTGAGGTTGGCTGTCACTAGTACAGGTGGGATATGGTGAAGCCAGATGCTGCTTGTTTGGGTTTTGCGAACCTTTGAGAGATTTTAGGAAGGTGCAACATGAGCCAAGACAGACTGTTTCTATGGAAAAGCCACTGGAAGTGGCTTGAGTAGGCCTGAAATATGGAGGAGGTGGGGTCTCAGAATCATCAGGATGGAGTGAAATGGCAGTGGTAGCCAAGTTGATGGAGATACAGATATGGTAGCTGCCTGCACTTGAATGCTGCAGGGAAGAGGGGAGGTCTCAACAAAGAAACATTGGCTTCCTCCAGCTAAACAGGGAGAAAGCTGCACCTCCAGCCCTGGCTCTGAAGTTAGGCAACTCAGTTCCTTCCCTTAAATTCCTGACACCTTTTGAGCTGCTGCCCCAGCACAGGAGCTCAGAGCGAGTGAGTCCTTCAGCAAGTAAGTCCATGTGCTGGCCCTGATCACCTGGGACTGTAGCTGCCCTCTGGCTCACTCAGGCACAATCTCTGCTGGCTTTCACAGAAGTTATGAGGACTTTTCTCCCTAGCATGGAAATGCTGGGCTCAAGAGGCTGGTGTGAGGTTGGGACCACTTACTTCTCCATGGGAAACCTTAGCAGCTGAGATATCTCTTTTGATTTTAATGGTCACATGTGGGTGTGGGAACAGCTTGTTCTGTGTATCTGCCCTGCCTGTGTCTCTGCTCCTGCCAGTCTTGGGTTGGATTCTTCTGTATGTCCTTAGTTGTAGGGCTATGGTTCAGCTAGACTTCAGGTGATTCTCAATAATGAATATTCTGTAGTTTAGTTGTAATTTTCATATGGTAATGAGAGGAGATAAGCACAGCAGTTACCTACTTTGCTATCTTTACTCATATTTGCTTACTAGGAAGAAAAAAATGGCTAGTATTTGGTTAGTTTGGTATTCTTAATTCAGTCTGATTTCTTAGTATCAGATGTGAACTTTTCATTCTGATATTATTTGGTCTGGTTTTTAAGTCCACTGATAATAAAGAATGGATTTAGAACCTTAGCTGTGAATCTCTAGAGCAGTGCTTAAGAACAAATAGTTAAGTGTCTTTAATTTACCAAGCACTGTTTTAGACCGTGGGGGTTATATCAGCTAAGTAACGTATATTATGAACACCTTATAGGGAATGATGAAAACTGTATACTCTTTCCTCCAAAAGTCACTTTAATGTACATTTTGGAAACATTGTATATACTATTTTGGGGTGTTTACAAACCCCCAGAAGATCATTTATGTACCTCAAATTGAGAATTCTGTTGTAGAGCCCAGGGTCCTTATGGGAAAAACAGCCTTAGAATGAATGTCTTTGAAATAGATGGTAACTGTGTGTAGAGTTCAGGAGTAGTGTATACAAATATTATTTTATTACTGTCTTATTTCTTCTTTCCATTAATTGTAATGAATAATTCTGTTATTAATAATCCTGGCTTTTCTGTTTTGTGGATGGTGACAGTGTCAAACATCTGGTCACATTCTCTATTCATATCCAATTTAAATTACTTTGTAGGTAGATCAGAGAGTGAAGACTTTGTTTTAAATAGAAAACAAAGCATGCATACAATTTTAGAGGCTTAATTCTATTATTTTCACAATGTTTCATCATGTTAGTACAGTTGCAGAAGGTGTACAGAGTTAAATCATATGGAAAACAGAATAAAATTCTGAGATGAAATTAAGCAGAAATTCCTCCTCCATCTACCTCTGGTGTCCATTTATATGGTCTCTTTCTGTCTCTCTTTAACTTAGGTAATAGTGATGAAACAGGATGTTACATAACATTGGATGAGGATTTGGACTTCAAAAGAAGCCAGAACAAATATTTTCTCCAACTGTTACCCTGTGGCTAATATTCCACATGCTATTTGCAAATTACAACAAAATCTTCCTCAGAGTGAGTTCAGTCAGGTAACTTTTTTGAGGAAGAATATAGTTTTGTGTTTTATTCTCTCTTCAACTCAGATTTTACTTTCTGTGCTCTTCTTGACAAGTACATTTTCTACGTGTAAATAAAACCTGTTAAAAGTTTGGTTGCTTCTATTTTTACATGTGAACAGCACCTTTTAGCTCACATTTTCTAAAGCTACTTTTAATGAAACCCCAAGGAAGAAAATTTAGCTGGGGTTTAGAGGCTTCAGTTTTAAGCCTCATGACTCACTCTTTTCTATACTTCATATATAGTAAAATGATAACCTGATGCACTTGGTTGTAAAGCCTTAGTTTCCAGTGGAAACTGCCACCTTGCCTTCAAGGGAGAAATCACTGGATTTGGGTTGCCAGATTACAAGAGATGAGGCACTGCTTTGCATGTCCACGTCCACTGTAGGGAGTTGGATTCTAGAGAAATGTTGCTCTTTATCTTTTACAAGATTATAGTTACAAGGAGAAAATTGATCATAAGATGTTAATTAATTCACTTTTTATTTCCCAATAATCACAAGATTTGGAGCACGTTTTTTGGCTCTAGAATTGTTTAATCACTGTTTTCTGAATCATTCTTGTTTATTACCCATTCATTCATTCATTCATTCATTTGTGGGTGGGTGATAGTTCCCTGGCTGGGAATCGAACCCAGGCTGTGGTGTTGAGAGTGCCAAAGCCTAGCCACTATACAACCAGGGAACCCTCCCCCACCATTTCTTTTAATTATCATGGTCCACCCACTCCAAATGCAGAGCATCTGCTTCCTATTCATTCCCTAATACCCAGCTTAATGTATTTTCTGCAAAGCTTTTTAAAAATCTCCAGCCTGGAGCAATCTCTTTCTATTTATCAGGAGGAGCATAAGCTAGACTGAGGTTTGAACCTCAGCTCTGCTATGTGACTTGTCAAAGTTGATTTCCTTGTTTATAGAATATTAATAATATATGTCTTTGTAGGATTGTTTTGTAAACCAATGACTATATAAAATGCCTATAAAAGTGTCTAAACATATGGTAACAAAAATGCCACTAATACAGTAAAATTAGAGTTAATTACATAATCCATGTAAATTGTAAAGTAGCAGAGGGCCTGGCATATTAATAAACTCTCAGTGTTAGGTTTTATTTTTTGTCAATTAATGGTAGAGATGTACTGTTATTACTAACTGTTGATGCTGCTGCTCCTTCTAGTACTACTTTATTACAATTCATTCAATCCTTAATTATTCAGAGGCAAATTTAAAGTGAGGCTTACCAGGTTTAGGCTTTTGGACTCCTTACTCACAAAAGGACCCCTTCCAAGGCCATGGGTTTCATTCTATCAGGATGTCTTCAGCTTTTCCAAAGTTGTTAGATGCCTTAACTACAATCATTTATGACTGTTCTCTTTTCACTCTGCCTTCCCCTCTGTCATATTTCTCCTCATCCTGGGTTTGGGTAGCACTGTCATGGCCACTGGCCTTTATTTCCAACCTAGGGGAGTTGAGTTGGGGACACGCTCAGTTCTGATTTAGTGACATTGTTTATGTGGCCATCTCAGTGTGGGAATAGCTTCGTGGAATATTCTGCAATAATGTTTGATGTGCTAGGATTTTGATATGATGTAGGACCCACTGTGCATGCCAATTATAAGCCCTTATGCCATTGCAGTGAGGGCTGGGGTTGAAAAAACAGGTAGTGAGTTTTCATATGTATGAGTGTGTGTGTGTGTGTCTCAAAGTTTATTTAAGAATAGCCACTCTACAAGAAAGCTTAGGGAGTTCCCTAGTGGTATAGTGGCTAAGGCTTTGGTGCTCTCACCACTGCGGCCTGGGTTCAATTCCCAGCCAGGGAACAACCCACATACAAAAAAAAAAAAAAGCTTAAAATGCCCTGAAATCCTACAGCTTAATTGTGAAAGAAATCTTAATAGAGGTTTGCCCAAATTTTGACAACAATTATGATTTGTCAATAATGAATATTTCATTTTCCTATGATATTAATAATAAATGTTGAATTATGAAGTGAAAAGAAACTTTCCTAAACTATTAATGTAAATATTAAATTTTTTGCATAACCATGCCAAAGTCTTAATTATTCTGTTATTCCCATAGACAATATTACAAACTCATTGGCATATGATGTGATTAGAAATCCTAAAACATGTAGGAAAGATTATAGACACTAAGAGATTAATAAAAATAATGTTATTTTTCTGGATTTTGTGAGATTTGTGTTGTCAGCTTTTTAAATCTATAATTTTTTTTGTGTGATTTATGTTCTTGTTCTTAGTAAATATCCACTTTGTACCTAAATTTGTGTTCATAATTTTGTTTTTGTTTCCTTAATGAGGCCTCAAAAATTGTGTTAGGTTTAGGCTCCACAAAACTTAGAATTACCCCAATTATAGTCTTCCATGACTCATATTTCTTGATGTTATATTGACCTACTAACTCACATAATTGATGTTTCTCCTATGTGTATGTCTTAAGTCTTCATATAGCTTGTGGCTTGAGAGTAGAAACCTTGTCTTATACCTAGCATAATGTCTGGAACTAACAGGTGTACAAATATTCATTGATGAGAGAGTACTGCCCCATAAGGAAGATAGTGTGTATTCTTTAGTTGTGGGTTTTGGGAAGGGGCAGGGACGTTACTAACTAGCTGTCTCAGATGGGGGCTGACAAGCATTTCTGTTCAAACATATTACAGCCTTGAACAGATGATGGTAAACCATGGTTTAATTTATATGTTTCTTACTCTTTGTTTTAAAATAATTTGGAGTCAAAAGACCCAGTTTCCACTTTTTTTTTTTTTTGCTTTTTGGTATGTGGGTAGCTCCCTGACTGGGAATCGAACCCAGGCCGCAGCGCTGACAGCGCCAGTGCTGAAGCCTTAAGCCACTACACTACACCATCAGGGAACTCCCCCAGTTTCCTCTTTGATCTTTGATGCTTTCAAGGTTTTTTTTAGGGGGTGGGGTTCCGTGACTGGGAATTGAACCCAGGCTGCGAGCGTTGTTGAGCACCGAAGCCTAGCCACTACACCACAGGGAACCCCCCCAATGCTTTCAAGTTTTGATGTTGTAATGGTCTCTTAATTTATCTGAGCCCAGTTCTCTTAATCTATGAGAGGAGATTATTTATAATACCTACTTTAAAGGATTGTTACATGGATCAAATAAGATCATATGTGAGAGTGGTACTGTAAATTATAAAATGCTATGTAAACATAAAATATTACTATTCTTTGCTTTATTCCCTCTGCATTCTAGGGTTTTAGTAGTCTCTGGTTCTCGAAAAATTTAGGTTATAATTCTAAGTTAGAAGAACTTTCTCATATTAAAGCTTCCCTGATGGTTTATTTTGAAAAAATGCCAAGATTTTAAATATATTTTTTCTGTGTAGGAAAGATATTTCATCTAAAGTATAGATTGATGTCCAGAAGTTTTCCCAAAGAACAAAAATCTAGTTTTAAGCTTCAAGAGTAAAGAAGAAAAATTTCTCTCTGACAATCTTGGATTTAAAAGTGTGGCTCAATGATAATTTGTAGGAAAGATTAGACCTATTATGCCTTCACTAACAATTTCTGAATAATAAAAAAGTTTTAGTGGGAATTTCAGCTTATCTTTAAATGAAGAAGCTGCCAATATAAATCAGTGAGTCTACATTAAAAATAAGTGTCTTAGGAGTTCCCTGATGGTGTAGTGGCTTAAGGCTTCGGTGCTGACGCTGTCAGTGCTGCGGCCTGAGTTCGATTCCCAGCCGGGGAGCTACCCACATACCAAAAAACAAGAAAAAAAAAAGTAAGTGTCTTAGTAAATAAATAGCTATTCAGAATGGATGTGTTCAGGATAAAGAAAGTGCCATACAAATAAGTAGGCCTCCATGTTCTATTGGGTGTTTTCACCTGAAAGTTTAAGTGTTGTCTTTTCTCAAACATTTACTGAAATGAAGTGACAGGAATTTCATGTTCTGAAATCAGTGTGCCATCATGTAATGTTAGTAGACCTTCAAATGAAGGGCCTGTTTTTTTTCTTTTTCTTTTGCATATTTAGAGAAAGTAGGGAAAAGTATAAAAGAAAAGGAGGAAAACACCAACTCAACAATTAAAACACCTCTGTTTAAGAACCAAAGAGTATATATTTTTCAGAAAATGCTGAAACAAACCAAATATTGGGCATTGGAACACAACATTATGGGCATTAAATTCTGGCCTCTCAGCTCTCTCTGTCCTTTCATAGATTATATTTGTATTCATTTCAAAGTGTTGGCTGAAATTTTGAAAGTCTGGATTCATTAATTACTGTTCAGAAGTTAGAAGCACCCATTGGAGAACAAAATTGTGGGATCTGTCTTGTTACAAACTTAGCTAGATAAGAGACTTTTCAAAAATTTCTTTTTCCTTTAAAGTTTTCTCATGTTGGACTTACCTGGAAGAAGGAGCTATATCTTATAAGCCAAATCTAATTCCTCAGTAATTGGACAGGTGACCAGGAGCCAAGGGTTTTACCACCGACTTACACAATCATCTTAGCAAGTCATTGAACCCTTTTTGTTAAGCTTTCTACCCAGAAAGGTAATACTTGCCCCCTCAACTCATATAACCCAAAGGGTATAGATTATAGAATTTTAGAGCTGAAAGATACTAAGACAGAATTTCTCAACCTTAGCACTGTGACATTTTGGGCTGGATAATCCTTCATTATGGGCGATGGGGGCAGCTTTCCTGTGCATTGTAGGATGTTTATTTTGGCAGTATCCCTGGCATCTAAATGACAGTAGCAGCACCCTTAGTTATGACAACCAAAGGTGATTCCAGACCTTTCCAAATATCATGTGTGGCTGTATCTCCCCAGTTGAGAACCACTGCTATAAGAGATTATTCAAGAAGCAGCAGTTGAGGCCAAAGAAGTTCAGTAACCAGCTTTAGATTACATCAATATTAAGTGGTAGACCTGAAATTAGAACCCACTTTATTAATACGCTCCCAAGCCAATCCCTCAGTTTCCCCCTTAAATTAATTTAGTTTCATTCTTTATCAAAAGCAGTAGCATACATTTAAAATTTTGATACCAGAACAAAAATCAACAAATCCTCTATGTTTACCAATTCTGTATTTGCTCACTTGCATCCACCCCCTCACCTAAAAGCTCTTAGCTAATTGATCCCTGCTTTCCTTGGCCCTTAAACACTTAAAAAATGCTTAAGCAGCACTTTTCAAGAGCAATTACAATGGGTAGTTTGGAAGGCTTCAATTTGCATTGTAAGTCACACAGGTAAATTTGAATTGGATGTGATGTGTGGGATATAGGCATTGTGGTTTCAGTTCCAGAGCACTGTGATAAAGTGAATATTGCAATAAAGCAAGTCATATCATAATATTTGTCCTGAATTGTTTAAAAGGCCTTCAGTTTGTAAAAAAGGCGACATTTATGAAGTGCATGCAATAAAGCAAAGTGTAATAAAATGAGGTATGCCTGCCTGTATTGAAAACGAGTGAATTCTGTGCTAATGAGGAATACAACAGACCTATCTCTGGAATCTAATACCCATTTATTAAATAAAATCAATGTGTTACCTAAAGTTTATTCTGAATCTTCTTATATCTTCTGGTCTTCCTTTATATACTTCCCAGTTATGGTTTTTAATAAAGGCAAAATCTGAACATATAGTAGCACTTAGTAAATTTTGTTGAGTTGTTTTATTCTGTATCTGATGTTTCACTTTATCATCATATCCTGCGTTTTCAATATGTAGAACAAACTCAGAGCTGGCTTGCGGACATGAAGGGGAAGATATATAAAAGGAAAGCAGATAAGAAAGAGCCAGTTGGGAGGTTCCCTGGTGGTGTAGTGGCTAGTCTTTGGTGCTCTCAGCGCTGCGGCCTGTGTTCCATTCCCAGCCAGGGAACCACCCCCCACCCCCAAAGAAAAAGGGAGAGAAAGAGCCAATTGGGTAAAATTAGTTGTCAGAAAAGAAACTCAGTGGCAGGTAGGAGAGCTTAGAACCAGAAGTCAACACTTTGCTTTAAAGCCTGAACATGTGAATTCTGTGGGGCTCTCAGGCCCTGCCGAGGACCTGTCTGGATTTCAGGATGGTCTCGTTAGCAAAATCTTTTCTCTGACAGCTGTGTAACAAAGCCATATAGCTTTTGAAAATTCCAAACTACTGCAGTGTTGAAAACCTCAAATGCTGAGCTTTGAAGGTGCTTTCTCTTTTATCTATCAGATCTTTGAACTTAGATATAATTGGGTGTTACATAATATGGTTCTGGACATATATAAATTCACAATATGAAAGAGCTTGGAGACTCAAACTCAAGAGTTTGCAGACTAAGACGAACTATAAAACAAGAACCATTAGGTATTTAGTGTAATTGTCTGCCATGGTTATGTTAACTTGCTGTTTTTTCATTCTTCCCCTAAGTACATTATAAGCTATCTTATGCTAAAGTATTGGCCAGCTAAGATTCTTACAGGTTTCATTCTGGTCACACTGCACATCTGTATTCTGAGTAGCATTTGCCTCTAGAAATGTGATGAAACTAACAGCTGGACACTGGATTGGCCTAGTATTGAATCACAGTTAAGAGTAGTCCTTTGAGTTACAGGTTTGGACAGTTAGTACAGGGGCAAAGAAGAGTTGTCACCTAGGATTTAAAGCAGACTAAGTCTGGGGTTGAGGATGTATGCTGCACATAAATGTGTGTAATGATTGGAAAATTGCATGAAGCAAGGGGAAAGGGAGCTACTACCATATTGTGTTCAGGGACATGGATTTTTTAAAAAATTCACTAAATTTATTGGGGTGACATTGGTTACTAAAATTATATAGGTTTCAAGTGTACAATTCTATAATACATCATCTGTATATTGAATTGTGTGTTCACCACCCAAAGTTAAATCTCCTTCCATCCTTTTCTACCTCCCTCCTCCCCTTTCCCTCTGGTAACCACCATACTGTTCTATGAGATTTTGTTTGTTTATTTGTTTGTTGCTTTCAGTTTATATCCCAGATCTGAGTGAAATCATGGTTTTCAGTCTTTTCCTAACTTATTTCACTTAGCATGATATTCTCAAGATCCTTCCATGTTGTTGCAAATGGCAATATTTCATCTTTTCTTATGGTCAATAATCCATTGTATTTATGTACCACATCTACTTTAGCCAGTCATCTGTGGAAGGACATTTCAGTTGTTTCCATGTCTTGGCCACCGTGAATAGTGCTGCAGTGAACATAGGGGTACGAATAAGTGTTTTCAGAATTTTCAGGTAGCTACCCAGAAGAGGGATTGCTGTGTTAATGCTAGTCTTAATTTTTTTCTTCTTTTCTTCTTCTTTTTTTTTTTTAATGTGGGTAATTTTCTGGCTGGGAATCTAACTCAGGCTGCAGTGTTGACAGCACCGAAGCCTAGCCACTACACCACCAGAGGAGTTCCCTGGTGGTGTAGTGGCTTAAGGCTTCGGCGCTGGCGCTGCTGCGGCCTGGGTTCGATTCCCAGCCAGGGAACTACCCACATACAAAAACAAAAACAAAAACAAAAACAAAAAAAAACACTACACCACCAGGGAACTTCCTAGTCTTAATTTTTTGAAGAACCTCCACATTGTTTTCCACAGTGGCTGCTCCCACCAGCAGTGTATGAGGGTTCCTTTTTCTCTACAACCTCTCCAACACTTGTTACTTGTCTTGTTGATAATAGTCATCCTAACACGTATGAGGTGGTAGGATTTTTTTTTTTATTGTAGGAAGAATTTATTGACAGTATAAATTTGGTAAGTTTAAAAAGTATATATAAGAAAAAAATTATTTATAATTCCATCAAGATGATGTGACAGCTTAACATTTTTATGTTTTAGTCATTTTTCTGTACATTTTTAGAAGTAATTGAGTTTATATGCTAAGTAATACTTTTGTAGTTTGCTTTTTTCATTCCCTTGCTTGAAATTCTCTAGAGGCTTCATGTTGCTCTTAGTATTAAGTCTAAAATCTTGAACTCCTTTTTATCTCTCATCAGTTGTCTCTTTGCTCACTGTAATTCAGCTTCCTTGGCTTTCTTTCATTTTCTTACACAGAGATATATGTGCTTCCCGGTACAGGTAATGCTTTTTGGCCATTTTTTTGTAGGGTTAAATCCTAAATATTGCTTCCTTAGGGAAACTTCCCCTAATCTCTCAGATTAGTACCTCCTATTACATACTTTCATGGCCCCCTATACTTTTCTTCATAGAATTTATTGCAGTTGTTTAGTATGCATTGTTAAAATGCCTTTAGAATGCGAGGTCCATGAGAATAGAAATTGTTTGCTGTAGCTCTAGCACTCAGTACAGTATTTGGTAGGTACTCAATAATATTCAGTGTATGTTGAAAAAAATGAATGAGTTCTGAACTAATGAGCAAATATATAGGCAGTAGTCTCCTTTCTTCATACGTAACACATTTATTAAAATACATGCTTGCTAGTGAATGTTTCCAAGTCTGATAATGGATTCTTTTCTGTAGGAGCTAACGGATATATTAAGATCCCTAAGTATTCTTCCTGAAGGGATGCTGTTCTTGACCAAGGCAAATGGGTTCAGGTCCAACCATATCAGACATCAGGGGTATCTGCCAGAGACAGGGACTGCCAGAGATGGCACTCACCAACCTCTTTGGAATTAGGCAAGGAGTCAGGAACCTACCCCTCCACAGGCTTACTACTCCCTCCACTGATCCCTTTTAGTCTGTGTTCCAAGATCAGGCAACCCACAGTATTGAAAGTTTTGCTACAGGGATGCTCTTGATAGCATCTTTAGGGACAGGGTGGGGAAAGCGTTTATTTTTCTTGTCACAGCAGCAGGACCTGAGTGGGGCTTCAGCCAGCACCCCCACCCCACCAAAGTCATGATCATTCAGGTCAGGTAGGGCTCTTCACCTGGTGTTATTCCCTGCATCCGAATACCTAAGATAATGGAGGAGGGACAAGATTCAGTAAGGTGAGGTTACAGTGGCCCCAGGATCCCTTGAACACAAAAAGATCGACTTCATCACTGAATTGAGGGAGAAGAAATAGGGGCACCCTTGCTGCCAAACATTTTCTAGCAGATATCACGCCTAGCAGTAGCAGCACCTGACAGGAGCACTGCCATGTTTTAACCCTAATTAGTCATTAGCAAATGTGGTTAGTCCTTGTCAATCAAGGAGTGGTCTATAGAATAGCAGCTTATAAAGATGGACAATCTCTGACTCAACCCCAGAGTAGTGAAGGAGAATCTTTATTTAACCAAATGCCAGGTGGTCAGATGCACATTAATGTGAGGCAGGCTGGATTGGGTTGCTGTAGAATGTATGTGCTGAATGGTTGCAAGTGTTCTTCAATTTGTTTCATGTATTGGTGTAAAACTTTTAAAATAGTCTTCTTGTACCAATGGAAAAAAAACAAAATAGGAGTTTTCCATATTTGTATATGCAAAGACATATTTAGAAGATATTCCAGACAGGTGTGTTTTCCCATTATATTTTGACTGTTTTGTTATAAAATGTAATCTTAGCAAGTGGAAAAATAAGGCTGGTTTATTTTCCCTTTTCCTTTTGAAGTTCTTGTCTGTCACATTTGTTCAACATAAATCTAAAATTTAATACACAGCAAATGCATCATCTTTTCTTTGCTGAACTTAATATAATCATTAACATCATCTGATCTTTAGAAGCCATCTATATAATTAGCTGCTGTTACTGGAATGAGCTCTGAATTGAGTATAAATATAAATAGAAAAGGGGCCTGTATTCTCTGATCTTGGTATGTTCAGTTCCATCTGGAAGTTCTAGGTCTGCAAAATAGTACAATGGCTTTGTATGTGGAAACGAACATTAAGGCAAATGCTTTTACACTCTTTGGTTCACTTCATAATACATATATACTATATATACTATATATATACACATATACATATGTATATATATGTATATATGTATATATACTACATATATACATATATACTATATAGTAAGTATATAGCAGTGTTTGGAAATTTCCTGTATTTTAAGGTTCTTCTCAAATCTAGGGACCAGTTGTTTGGGCAGACGTGTACGTGGGACTCTAATCACCTTCTCTTCCACTCAAGGGAAGGCAGTCTAGTCTCTTCGAAGCCTCAGTTCTGTTATCCAGAAGCTAGTTTGCATTTACCTGCTGTTGCCTTACAACTGCCAAACCATCTTTCCCCTCATGCATTCCCCAGGACTTCCTAAGGCAGGAGCTAAGCCTGGAGGCCACGGGGGCATATGATACCTCACATCACCCTGTATGGCGCCGGAGGATGGCTGGTTAGTCAGTGACGGGTAAGATTCCTCAGGGGAGGAACAACCTAAGACAGTCACAGTCACCTACGGGCCAACAGGAGAGAGCTTGGGCTCTACAGAGGTGAGGTGCAGCCCCTCATCCTTTCTGAGGTTAATCATCAACCCTCTGGCTGCCTTGTGTCCCACACTGCTCCCATGGTGACCTGAAAGAACAGTATCAGTCCTGTGCCAGCAGGAACGATTTAGGTACTGAGTCTACCCCCTGGGTGGTTTCGGTACACTGAGTCCTTGGGGCTACATGTTCTTATAGAGATACAAGGCATGTTGAAACACAATGGGGACTTTCGGAAAAAAGGCGGTCCCGTAGGCAACGTTACTCACGGACC
>PVJL010010699.1:0-47516 GCA_004026885.1 Lyroderma lyra
TGTGCCAGCAGAACGTTCGGCTCCATAGATTCCAGGGCCTTCTTCGTATCCTCAGGTGTCAGCCTAATCTCATCCCAGTCTTCTGGGACTGTCCATGTGGCCAGATACGTGGCCACTGGGTGCCATAGGGAGGTGGGAGGCCACATTTCTTCCACCCAGGGACCCTCAGAGGCGCTGGGGGTAGTACTCACCTCATCCTACGGACTACGCCAAATGTCATTGCCAAGGTTTCCAGACAGGGCAGGCATCGGCGGTGGTACACCCAATTGAAAAAACACACGCGGAGCCGACATGGGGGACCATAAACACACCAGCAAGCAAGCCACTTTGTTGCGCACCTGGGACTATGTATACGTATTCACACAGAAGTGGCATCGTGCCGCATCTGCCCAGTAGCAACTGTTTAGGTTTTCATGGTCACATAAGGCGGTACATGCGCAGTAGCTGTCAGCCCCAGGAATTCCTCAGCCCCAGACAGGGACTGATTATACCAAGGTCAAGCCTGGGCGGCGGGCCTGGCTTTAACCCTTTGCAGTGGGCTTGGCTTTAACCCTCTGGGGACTGACAATGTGGAACAAAAAACATCAACTCTATGCCCTCTAAACCAAGGGGGTATTAGGGATATTAAGTTCATCTACCACATAAGCCAAAAAGCATGAAGGTGCCTCAGAGTTTCAAACAACTCAAAGTTGGATCTGTTTAGCACCAGTTAAAAACCCTTTATGCCAATAAGCAGTGAATTCTTTCCTGTCACTGCAAAGAACTCATTCTGGACACTGGCAGCAAAAGAAAAGACAGAATGCACTTCATTTTCCTAAAGCTATGAAGACATTTTCCCCTAGGCAAGCATGGGCTTTTAAATTATGGTGCCCTAAAAATAACATTCTCACTCCTGAAAGGGTTATAAAAACTGTAATGGTGGATTATTTTCATCAGCCTCCAGAGCAGCTGCTCAAGAACTCCGAATGCTGGAGGGGGTTATGCCATGACTTGGTGCTGTCTTCAATTTAGCAAAGCAAATCATTGTTCTGTGATGGGCTTTCAAAGTATGAGTAATAGGACATCTGAAGGTGTATGCAGGGAGGGTGGGGAGGAAAGCGGAGAAGAGTGGAAAAGATGAAGAGAGGGAAAGTCTGGATGACAAGCAGGGCCTGTCTACCTTCCTGCTTATGTTTGTGAGCCTTCTCCCCTTTCCGTCAGCACCATGCTCAGGAAGGCCCTGATCCTCTCTGCCTTGTTTTCCCTGTCTGTGATTTTCCCCATACTACCCCTGGAATTGATCACTGATCTAGACTTGATCACTGACCTAGAATTAGCACTGTACTACTAGTGCCAACCATTGACTTAGGGTTGACCACAGACAGGTATTTGGAGAATACACAGGCTTTTGAATTATCTACTAATGTGAAGTCAAACACCCCCAGCTTTGTGGAAGAGGCCACTGATGCCACAGTTGGTTACAATTCAAGTAACACAATGTTTTTTCTTTTTAAGTGAAGATTACACAGATGTCACTGCTGTTTATCTTGACTAGAGCACCAAACCAGCCCAGCTTCTCCTTGAGAAGCCGAGAGCCCTACTCAATGCTTTTTTTTAAATTTATTTTTATTGTTAGACTTATTGGGGTGACATCTGTTAGCAAGGATTACATAGGTTTCAGGCATACAATTCTACAGTGCATTGTCAACTCGTATAATAAGTTCACCACCTAATGTGACTTAAAAAATGAAAAAATAATCAATACTTCTTTAAAATGAAGCAAATTCTCCATTTGCTGAGACCATCATTCTGCTACCTACCACTTTCTAAGAAGATCCTGAGCTTCTAAACAAGCCTACCATTACAGTACAGGAGACTGTATAATTGTAGAAAACTAGTGAGAACATGGGATGTACCCAGCTGAGGAGAAAGTGCAGAGTGGACTGAACTGTATACAGACAGAGGAAAGTCATTTTGTAACCATTTCCCATTTACTATGAGCTCAATAAATATTCTTTCAGGGCTAGTATAGATATAAGATTATTTATTAGTACTCCCCTCATTTCTCAGATGAAGACTCTAAAACCCAGAGAAGTGAAACAAGTTATCCAAGATTTTAGAGTTAGATACAAGTCCTAGACTATACCCCAAAACCCTTACCTCCAGGAAAGTGAATGATCCTTCCAAAACATCAGCATGATTCTCAGTAATTCTGAGCAGGTCATATTATCACAGCAATGTTTTGACCAAAACAAAGAAATATTCCTGGATTAGTGTATCAAGGTGCAACTCTGGTTGATAGTCTCAGACTTTCATTGATTAACACCAAAATAAATCATTGGCTGTTCTGGAACCTGCATATTAGTACAGCAATTAGTGCACTTAGAAGCCACAGCTTGCACAGCACATATGGCCTTAAATCACATAGTTACCATTGAATTACCTTGAATTCACATTTGGAAAAAGCTTGAAATCAATTACTCTGAAGCTTTAGACATAAATATTACTCTACAGAGCCACAGACACAAAATCAATGTTCTAAGCCATCTTTCCTTGCAATGTAGGAACAGGTAGCTGTTTCTTCAACTGAGTACCAGATGAAGTAGTTGACTTGCAATTAGGCTTCATGCTGTATGAAAAAAAAATCCATACTTTTAGACACTAGGAGCATATTCAGTATATGGCAAGATGTCCCCATCATGAAAGGCAGGTAAGTAGTGGTGTGCTGGTAAGCTGGCTTTCTGAAATAAAGCATCCAACTTGTGGCATTTACTAATATCCATTGTGTAAATGCTCTCATCATGGCCAATCTCAAGCTACCAATATAATGTCACTGAACATGGAGTTGGGAAGAGATTGTGCACATTGGCTCCAGCAATCCACTGAGAGTCAAGGACCGAGATTGACTTAGACGTCAGTAGATTGGTATCTCCATCATTCCAGAACATATGCTCTATGTCCAGAATATCAGACACAATTGGCTACACTATTTAATATGTTTGTTCCTTTTAAAAATCAAATACATTCAATTTAATCAATGTAAATGAATGTGCCTCTGATCTTTCTCTCTGCAAGTTGGGAACAAGCAAAGTCCTTTACATTTTCATGCTCAAATAAGGTTGATCACTTGGATAATATTCACCCAGGTCACTTGGAAATGTAAGTTCCCTTATGATGGTCAGACTGAAACAGAGAAGATCGTCTGCTCCCATCTTCACCTCAGACTGCAAAACTCACAGATTCCTTATTGCCTTGGTCTCTGCAGATGAACAGAATGAGGAACCAAGTTTATCCTGGCAGCAATTTTATAATATCCTCTACCTGTACAAAGTGTGGATGTGAAAACTTTAATTTCCATCACTTTTTATTATGTTGGTGTATACTATTTGTGCATAGGAATAAAAAAAATTATGTTTGTATCTTACTAAAAATAAAAATTAGAATTTGTATAAATGCATTTTATTTTTGACAAGCATATTCTTGACCTTGTTGAGATTAATATGCACATATTCAATAAAGTGTATAACATACATTAATCTTAAATGT
This sequence comes from Lyroderma lyra, assembly GCA_004026885.1. Lineage (NCBI taxonomy): Eukaryota > Metazoa > Chordata > Mammalia > Chiroptera > Megadermatidae > Lyroderma > Lyroderma lyra. The sequence goes on from PVJL010010699.1 coordinate 3,526, forward strand.
ACACCTTGATGAATTTTTACCTAGATACATACACATAATCACTACTCAGATCTAGAATTGGAACGTTTCCATTATCTGAGAAGTCTTCCTCATACTTCTTACCAGTCAATATGCATGCTACCTCCCACCCCAGGTATTTTCATCTTTGTTGGGTTTTTTAAAAAAGATAGTTCTTAATCATAGATTCATAAAATGGTAGAACTGATCCAAAATACTTGTACTGATGAGGCAATGGAAAGTCAAGGGCCAAATGACCCTCCCAAAATTATTAATTTCTTATTTGGGCTATTTCTAAGACCCAGGACTTACTTCTAGTTCAGTGGTTCTTCAAGTGTATTCCCCAGACCACCAGCAGCAGCATCACATGGGAACTTGTCAGAAATGCAAATTCATACCTACCCTTATTCCCACCTACTTAATCAGAAACTATGGGGTGGGGCTCAGCAATCTGTGTTTGAAAAGCCCTCCAGTTGATTTTCATGTTCATGCAGGTCTGAGAACCACTGGACTACGCAAAAGTCTACAAATAAAATATTAAAGTTAATAGAGTTTTACTTTAATTGTGAAATTTTATTTAATACCAGACATATAATACTTTTAAGGGGTACTTAGGTGTGGGCAGTGTTTGAGCCGGAGGCCAGGTCTATTGAGAGAAAATGGGTTTAGCAAGGCTGCCTATGTTCTTGGAATACAAGGTTCAGGGGTCTTGCGGGACTGCCTGGAACGTGGTGAACAAGGACACTGCTCAGGATGTGGTTTCTGGCTGGCTAAGGGGAAAAAGTAAAGCAACATTGCCTGTGAGGCAGAGGAATCGTAAACAGGATAAAAGGATGGGGGTCTGCAACATTGTTTTGCAATTAAGAAGTTACACCCCCTGTTGTTCTTGGGATATAAAATAAACGTGCTGCAGACCTGAAGGGTCTCTGTGTCTCCATCAGAGTACAGGGAACCACCCGGTCCCAGCTTTGCTATCTGTTATGTCTGTGTGTGTGTCTGTGTGTTTTTCTTAATTCTCTGTCGCCTCCTCTCCCCCCCGCCCCCTTTCCATCCCCCCCACCCCCCACCCCCACGCTGATCGCAGGGCACTTAGGAAGCATGGATGCCCTTTTGTACTATGCAATCAATTTTTTAAAATCCCACTAGCAGCATGATGTGGAAAAAGAATATGGACTTAGTTTTGCCATTTATTAGCCATGCAGCTTAGGCAAAACACTCAATTTCAGCCCTTGGATTGGATCTAGACTGCACCTTTACTTTGCTTGATGTGCTCAGAGATTTTGTTGGTCTGTCTGTTTTGAATTAATTGCTATGGAAGGAGCAGTTAGTGGTCATTAAATATGTTTCCCTTCATTTCTCTGCCTTCTTTGGAATCAAGTAACTCCATCTGATCAATGGACTATAAATTGAAATGATGTGTGTCATTTTCTGGCCACAGTAGTCAGGAGATGATGTGCGTCTTACATCTTTCATTTGTTCCTTCCACTGCAGTGGTTACCTTGGAAACCCTATGTGAGGTGACAGTATCACAAAATAAAGGGATCTTAGTTCTCTGAGTAACCAGAAGGTGGAGAACCCTGCTGACCTGCATATGACTTTGTACAGTGTACTAAACCAATATTTTGGAGTTTATTTCCTGCTAAAGCATAGCATAGTCTATCCAGTCTATATAGTTGGTGACATTTAAAATGTGGGAAATTTTACATGAAAAAGTTTGATTTCTGACGAGTCTTAAAAAAAGATTAGCAATACTGGGCTGAAATTCCTAAATGGCAAAATCTGTCTAGAGTTGAGTGATGGTTCTCTGTCTTGGACGGGCATGCATTCTCTATTTCACCACAATCCTCGCCAATTTCTGTAGTACACCTTGTGAATACGGCTGAATGTCAGTTACCACTTGACATCGCTCTTGTGTAGTCATTTTCTTATAATTAACAGGAAAGTGAACAATCTCTGGATGCATAACCCAAACAAAAAATGGAAAAATTAAATATAGATCATGAGGGCTATGTATTAAAAGAAAATTATGAGAGCAGTGTTCTTTGTAGAAGAGAATATTTCTAAATGTTTAATGTACACAGCATGTCTATGTAAAAACAAGAGAGTGTAACATGCTATTCTGAAGTGGCACATAGGAAGAATTATGATGGGTACAGAACAAAATGCTTGCTGAAAAACTTATTAACTTAAAATGCAACTTAAATTTCAACAGGGGTTCCTTTTGACTGTGAATAAAGTAAATAGTTCTGCTGTAAAATGTAGTTACATCTGAAGTGGGAAAATTATATCCCACTGACTTTATTCATTTGCTTGCCTAATCCCTAGAGGTATTTGATCTTTGAGGATTGAAAGGAACAGTGAATGAAGAATACCAACTATTGTAGAAGAACATCTAGCTTGGCACCTGGCATGTTGTTTTTCTTTTCTTTTGTTTTGTTTTTTGTATGTGGGTAGCTCCCTGGCTGGGAATCGAACCCAGGCTGCAGCGTTGACAGCGCCAGCACCAAAGCCTTAAGCCACTACACCACCAGGGAACTCCCCTGGCATGTTGTTGATTCCAAAAATGTTAATTTTCTTTCACTTAGTTTATTCATCTTGATCCCAGTAAAGAATATTGGAATCTATTTCCAACTTCACTCTGAAGCCCAACAGTTCAATATATACATATAATCAAGGCCAACAAAATGGGTCACATCTAACAAAGTGAAGAGAGCAGAGAAGAAAGTAGAGCAGGAAGGGAGTAACTTTATCATAAAAGAAGAGATTGGAATTGTGCAGTCTAAAAAAATAAAGGCTGAGAGGAGACACAATGAAAATTATAAAATCTTAAAAATAAGATATGAAAGGCAAGATTTGTGTCCAGTATATATTTACCTCCCTTCCCTGTCCTACCTCCATGGGATAATAGTACTTGCCCATTCCATGGATGTTGGGCTAGGCCATAAGGCTTGTTTTGGCCAATTGGAATATGGGCAGAGCTATAGCATGTCAGTTCTATATCCAGGTCTCTGGAAGCTTCTGATCCCCATCAGGAGAAGAACATGGCCCAGGTAGTTACTAGCCCTCAGACTATACCACAGAATAAGCCCTATGGAGCAGACCCACAGTCTGAAACCAATTTCAGGTGACCTATAGACCCACAACAATAAACATATGCAAATTGTTATATGGTACTGAGTTTCAGAATGCCTTTTTATGCAGCATTATTGCAGCAAAAGCTCACCACTATGGAAGGCATATATGAAGAAATTTTCTAGTTCCCTAAGCACCAGGACCGGGTGTCTAGACATTGTTCTATATAAAACTTCAAAAGATAAAATATTTCTATGTGGAAACTCTTCTTTAAAGCTCCTATTCTTAACTCTAAATGTCCCTTCCATTAATTGCCCTGATTGTTTGGTTTCATTCATACATTGTGGGCAGATTGTCCTCATCCCATAATTCCCCCAAAATGAGCTTTCCTTGGGGCTATTCCTTTAGTTTTGCTTTCTCTCTAATGCAACCTTTATCCACTTGTATACCCCTTTTGTACACATTTCTGTAAATTGTACCCCTTGTTTTTAAAAATGTTGTTTTTAAATACTGACACTATTGTTCAGTCCCTATCTTAATATAAAATAGTAGAAATTAGGTAATAATTAGGAAAGAAAAATACTACACTAAAAGTACAAACCACAGATTTAATTTTACAATATTCATAACAGTTAAATATTAATAAGTATTTAAACATTAAATAAAAAACTACTTGAAAAGAGTCACAATTAAAGACAATACACTTAGTTTTTTTTTGTTGTTGTTTGTTTGTTTTTTTATTTTCCTTGAGGGGGGCTGTTCATCTATGGGGAGGGTCTGGGGAGCCTGCATGACTGACTGCCATCTGGGGGATGTGGCCTACCGCATCCATGTCATTTATGAAGAGGGACGGGGGGAGGGGGAAGCCAATGATGGTGAACTTGGCTCCAGGGTCGTTCTGCCACCACAGAACCTCCACATGGTTGGTGCCCTCACCATTCTGCTTGTACAGCACCTCAAAGTAGTACCTGTGGGTGGCTGACAGGCTCACGGGCTTGGAAATTTGACTCCAAAATTTCCCAAACTCTCCAGGGGCAGTCCACTCCTTTCCAGTCTAGAGGTGTGGGGAGAGATGGAGAGACAGAGACAGAGACAGAGAGAGAAGGATGGGAGGTGGTGAGTAAACAGGGAAGAACAAGGCGGAAAAGGTGAGAGGGAACAACACACTTAGTTTTACTCAGTCAATAACTAAACTGATCAAACAGTTTGGCTACAGATGTATTTATATGTTTGGGAAAGTTCTATTAATAGAAATGTCACATACGGATTGTTCTGAAACTGTGTAATGATTGGTAGAAGAGCAGTTTTGGGGAAGGGTCCATACCAACCCCCTCACCAATCATCATTCTCTAATGTGATAAAAAAAATTGTTAATTTTTTAAAAAGTAATTTAATTAAATTTATTGTCGTGACATTGATTAGTAAAAATTACACAGGTCCCAGGTGTATGATTCTTCATTACATCTTCTATGTGTTGTATTATGGGTTCATCACCCAGAGTCAGTCTCTTTCCATCACCATACATTTGTGTCCCTGTCCCTTCTCCCCCACACCCCTCCCCACTTATCCTCAGGTAACAACTAAATTATTAACTATGTCCATGAGCTTTGTTTCTTTGCTGCTGTAGATTTTCTGTTAATAATCAAATTAAATTTCTCCAGCCATTTCCCTTATTTCACTCACTCTCTCATCTCTCCTCCCATCTTAAAGAAGTCCTTCTAACATTCTTTGGTTTGGTGGTGATGAATTCCTTTAGGTTTTTCTTACCTGAGAAGCTCTTTATCTGTCTTTCAATTTTGAATGCTAGCCTTGCTGGATACATTATTCTTGGTTGTAGATACTTGGTTTTCATCACAGTAAAATTTTCTGCCAGTCCCTTTGGCTGGTAAAGTTTCTGGTGAGAAATCAGCTGTGAGTTGAATGAGTGTCCCTTTATAAGTTACTAATTGCATTTCTCTTGTTTTTCTAATTTTCTCTTTTTCTTTAACTTCTGCCATTTTAGCTAGGATCTGTCTCAGTATATTCCTGTTCAGGATCACCTTTTTTTGGGATTCTCTGTGCATCTTAAACTTGTATGTCTATTTCCTTTGCCAGATTAGAAAAATTTTCAGTCATCATTTCTTCAAATAATTTCTTGATCCCTTGTTTTTCCTCTGTTTCTTCCAGCACCCTATTATTTTGATATTTTTACATTTCATATAGTCCCAGAGGAATCTCAATCCATCTTCCTTTTTTTGGAAATAATTTTCTAATTGATCTGGTTGGGTGTTTTCTGCTAGCTTTTCCTGCAAATCACTGCTTTACACTTCTATTTTATCTATTTTAATGACTTTTATTCCATTATTCATTTCAGTGAATGTAGTCATTATCTCTTTCTTGTCCTTTATAATGGTTTGTAAGTCTTCTTTGATGCTTGCTATCTCTTTGTTAAAATTATCATTCAGTTCCTTAAACATTTTTTATAATTGCTGTTTTGAGTCCTGTTTCTGATGGTTCATTTGTCCCCCTCTCTTTAATTTTCGCAACCTCTCTGCTGTGGCAGTTTCTTTGGTGTTCACTGCTGATACTAGGCAGGCAGAGATCTGTGGGAGAGGGGTGTTTGCAGCTTCGTTTTCTTCCTGTGGCTCTGGGGATTGTGCAGGGAGTTTGAGTGTGATTATGCCTTTCTGTTCTTGGTTTGGTCTGCACACGGACTCTGTCCTAAGCCTTGGGGTCAGTCCTGTATGCTGGTCTTTCAGATTTTGCTGGTTGTGGGCCCAGAAATGCACACACAGGCCCCTCTCCCCTTCTCCTTCTCAGCCGGAGCATTTATGCCGTGGCTCCTCACCACCCAGCTGCTCCCCCTCCTCTGGAAACTGGAGTGAAGACTGGCCACTGCATTTTGAGAATTGGTCTGCACCTCCTGGGGCCAAAGTGAGGTGGTTGTAGTATCTCATGCCATGCCTGTGGGCCTCCTTTCCTCTATCCCGTGGACCCAGTGAGGTCCAGAGTGCCCTCCCAATGCCTTCTTTCTCCTCCCTCCCCCAATGGTAGAGTTCCAATCAGGGACCCGCGCTCCACAGTCGCATCTCTGCTCTTCCCTTTTATTTCTCCTTAGTTTAACCATCTGCCCAATTGCAGGTACCTTAATGTTGTGCGTTGTGTAGAGGGTCCTTGGTTGAGGTATAGGTGTTTTATTGTAATCTCCAGAGGAGTTTTTAGGAGGTCCCTTTCATGCTGCCATTTTGTTGCCGGTCTCTAATGTGATATAATTTTAAAGTGTCTCCATTAATGGCGATTCAAGCTTAGCATTTATTGTTCCATAGCTAACCTTTTGCATTTTTTTTTACTGGACTTGTTTTTTCACCATTACTGATTATATTTTGCATATTCCTGAACAGCCCAGCACATATTCCTGAGGGTACTCACACCATTGCTTGGGAACTGATAGGCTAATGATAATAATTATGGCTGATAATACATAGCATTTTGTGTGTGTGTGCCTGGCACTGTTCCAAGTGCTTGACAAAGTTTAACTCATTTAAACTTCAAAGCCCTATGGGGTAAGTACTACTGTTAATATGTCTGTTTTATAAATGAAGAAACTGAGGCACACAGAATTTAATCAATGGTCCCAAATCACACAGTAAGTGGAAGAGTGAGGATTCAACCCAAGTAGTTTGAACCTAGACTTCAAGCTCTTCCCTCATTGTCTTCTCCTTGATAGCAATGAGTTAAGTGGATAAACTAATCTATACTAACATTAATTTGTTATCCATTATTAGTTTATTATTTCTACAGGTTAACATAAGGCCATAATGTATTATATGTAGAGAGCCCTGAGGAAATGAATCTAACAATGGAATTTTGCCCTAAGACAAGCCACTGAGAAGATAATTTGAAGGTGATATTTTTATTGTGCCCCTCAGATCACTCTCTATTTCAAGGAAAGCCAAAGAATTAGCAAGCTCAAAACCTAAAAAGAGAAATTTTGGGGGAAAAGTAAGTGAATCCTGTTTTTTGACAGTGTGTACTCCACATAGCTAATCAGATGGCTGTCAATGAAAACCCAAATATCATTTAAGGGCTTTCTTACTCTTAAATATTTAAAAAACTTGGTGTAAATTCTCCTTCCTGAGGAGGGGCAGCTCCAGTGCCTCACCAGGACTTCAGACTCCACTTCCTCATGCTTATTTGGACCCTGGTCCCTGTAGTTACAAGGCAGCTTCAGTTAGTTCTATCATCCCTGCATCATGTCTGGATACAAAACTCCACCTCTATTGGTTTCTGCAGAAATATTAATGAGACCACGCACATGATTGTTTTCTAGTTATACTAAATACACATTAAGACACAGTGAAGGGGATCACATCACAGATTATGTAGCCATCTGCTATCTCTTAAGGCCCCAACCAGTTCCTCAATTCACAGAGCTTTTGATGGGCAGTCCTCCTGCTCTGGCTGTTTTTTTCAAGAGAAAAAGTCCCATCAAGCCATCTGTTTTTCTAGCTTCCAGCCACCCTTCCCCCTAGAACACTGATAAATCTAAATTTTTCTATCTTGTTACAGTAAAAAATATCAAGGGAAATGGTGGGCTAACATAACCTGATTACCATTCCCTCACAAGAAAATCTACTTATAGGTAAGGAATGAATACAATAATAGTTCAGCAAAATCGGTGGCTATAGGATCTATATACATACATTTGTAATAGCATGCCAATACACCAGCAACCAACAATTACATAACCTCAATTTATTATTTTAACAAATAGTAATAAGAAATATATAATAAATGAATCAATATATATTTACAAAGATTCCATTTGGCCTATGTGCAAAACTATAGGATACCTAGTGGTAAGTCTAAGAGAAAATGTCCAGTAGGAAAACCTAACTGTTTCTGAGGGAGAGTGGATTAAATAAACTGTGTTTATTCATGTAATAGAATTCTATATAGCAATTCATATAAATGATTCACGATCCACCTGTAAGCTACATGGCTTAATCTTAAAATATAATATTGAGTGAAAAAAGCAATTTGCAAAATGTACACATAATATACAACTTATTTAAACATCTAAAACATGCAAAACAAGTAAATATATGGGTATGTATCTACATAGAATGAAATTCACCTATTTTTGAGATAGACTACCTCTAATGAAGAAAGAGTTAAACAAAGTTGGAAAGTGGGCTTTCAAAACAAAACCAAACACCAAAACACAACAACCAAAAAAATTCTAAGAAGGAAAGACTTTCTATGGTGATATTATATTACTTTTATATAATGTTTATATTATAATATTAATGTTTATTAATGTATCAGTAGGTATACTTTACATTTTTATATTTATTTGAAATCTTTTATAAATAGAAATTGAAATGGAGATTTTATATGGGGTCAAAAAGAATTGAAAAGCCTTTCATATTTAACAACTTGTTTTTGCTCTACACGTTTATTTTGAAATGACCAGGACAAAGAAAAAAATTAGCCCTTAGCAAGAAGTTAGAGTAACCAAATTGTGGTAAAATAAGTGACAAAACTTCTTTTTTTTTTGGAATTAGCTTTTTTTTTTTTTTTTTTTTTTTTTGCATTTTTGGTATGTGGGTAGCTCCCTGACTGGGAATCAAACCCAGGCCTCAGCGCTGACAGTGCCAGTGCCGAAGCCTTAAGCCACTACACCATCAGGGAACTCCCCAACAAAACTTCTTGATTGAAATTTTATTATAATAGAAAGGTCAGATTAGATGTGCAATCCTTTGCCCTTATTTTGAGAGATTTTTATGTAATCATGAGACAAGACAAGTCACTTAACACTCCTACCCCTCAGTTTTCATATCTAATGGCTGAACTATGAAGTCCCTTCCAGCTCTAATGTTTTAAGCTCTTTGTGACAGCTTAAAACTTAGATTAGTTTGCCAGGAATGGCCTCCTCCTGGCAAAAGTTAAAAGCAATCTCCTTCTGCTGGCTGGAGAGAATTAAGCCGGGAAGGCTCAGAATACAGAGGACAATGTGGAGAGGAAATTGACACGCAGACTTGGCAGGCCCATTAGGAACTAGCTGGAGCAACGAAAGGAAGGATGCTGAAAATGCCAGCCCTGCAGGTAAGACAAATACTGTTCTGCCATCTCGCACAATAGTAATGTTTATGGAAAAAGTGTATCTACTTTGATTTTAAGTGTTGGGCTGTTTTAAATTCTACTTTACATGTTTATTTCATTACCTGTAGTAAAAATTGATGGTAATTTAATTATATACCATAAATTCAAAAGTTGTATTTTTGTTTGAAATGATAGTATAATGGTATTATAGTTATGTTTTTTTTTTTTTTTAAGAAAAACAGTATTGCAATACTTATGAATGAAGTACAAGTAATGCCTTGTCTTAGATTTGCTTTTAGGTAATTCAGAGATGGAGGGAAAAGGGTGGGAATCAAACAGAAATAAAGATTGTCTATGTGCTGTTAACTATGATGGGTATGTGGGGTTCATTATACCTTCTCTCTACTGTGATGTATATTAGAAATTTTCCATACTAAAAATGGCACAAATAATTCTAGTAAAAATGCTTCATGAGCTAGTTTCTTTTTTCAGTTATCTACACTTGCTGAAATTCTATCCCTTCTGACTTAGGCCCCACAACTTGCCTGGGGCATTTCCCCAATCTAGTCCCATAACATCTGGTATGAATTGATTTGCTTGCCATGAAATGATAAACTTTTAAATCACTATTGAAGTTGATTTCATAATGATAGAATTCTAAGAAGTTTTCAAAGAAAATTGAAATTATCCTTTTCAGGAAGGGAAACTATCACAGGGTCCTATACTGAATGGACCAGTAAATCATTTCTTTTAGAAAAACCTAATTTAGATTTGTCAAGCACCTATAATATGTCAATACTGTTTGAGTACACTACTTTTTATTTAACAAAATTTGATTTAATTAGAAATACATTTTCTCATCGATCTTAGAGATGAGGAAGCTTGACCTTAACAAGGTCATTTTGCTAACATGTTTGGAGCCAGGATTTCAGTTCATAGGTGAATAAACCCAGAGTTCGTGTTCTTGCTGCATAATCTTGGTTTGTGGTCCAGCAGTACCAAAACCCACCTGGAAGCTTTTAGAGATGTAAACTCTCAGGCCCCACACCTGGTCCTACTAAATTAGAATCAGTATTTTAACAAGGTTTCTATGGAATTCACGTTTACATTTCAACCATTTAAACACTGAGAAATGCTGCTTTATGAAATACCTTATAAATTTATCTCAAATAACAATAATGACAAACATATCTGCTAACATTCGTTGAGTTCTTACTATATGTCAGATTTTGTTTACTCATTAAGAGTGAAAGAAACTTAGGCTTCAGAATTTAAATAACTCTAAGTTTACAAAATTAATAAGTGGCAGAATTGAACTCGAATTGTTCCGATTCTGGACCCATTACCCTATGTACCCCACTCCAAGCATTGAAACTATTTTATTTCACCTAAATGGGGCAAATTACTTGTCTATATTTCTCAATTTATCACTAACATTGTTTAATCTAATACTTAGGTTTGATCATGTGGACAGTCTCAAATGTCAAACTCAGGATAACACTGCTGCTATTTAAAACAAATTTAAGCCATGAGATCATATAGCTAATATACTTCTTAGGTTGGAGCCAGTGTATCCAAATAAAAATGTATCAGGGTGAAAATTCTAGTAGGTTTTTTAGCTATTCCTCATTTACAAAGGGTAAACTGAAATATAAAATGAGCTTGAGTCCTCAAAACAATCGTGAGAGTTCCTGAAGAAGAATCAGAAAGGATACTCCGCTTCTCAATTTCATTTTTACATTACTAGGCAATTCTAACTTTGTTTCCCAGTAGTAAAACGTCTAGGATTGGGCGACGCGAAGAGGCAGAGGCGGAGGCGGAGTTGCAGTTGGATGACATTCCTGACCTGTGGAGTTAGGAATAGTTGAATTTGTTAACCGTGTTTGGGGATCGCCAGATGGAACCTTTCAGGCTCTAGGGCTATTTCTGGGTAAACGAATAAATAAAAAAACGGTAGGTGGAAATAATGTGTTTAACATGTATAGTCTTCATAGGATAGAGAGAAGATTCAATGCATTTACGGAAAAAGAAACAAATTGGATAGTGAGATAATAGTAACGATTGTAACACTGTAATGGCTTTTGCAGTGGAAAACAACATGTATGTGAACAAAGTGTGGGTTCAATGTGAGAATGAAAGTTGTTTAAAATGGAGATTATTGATAAGTGAGGATGCAGCCAAAATTGATCACAATGAACCATGGTATTGCTTCATGAACACTGATTCAAGATATAATAAGTGCTCTATTTCTGAAGAAGACTTTCCCGAGGAGTCTCAGCTTCATCAAAGTGGATTTAAGATAGTCTATTCACAGCTACCTCGGAAGCCTGGTTTTGGTAAAATTGCAGAGTTGGCCAAGTTGGCCAGGCATACTTTGCCCTGATCCTTTTAAAGAGAAATATGTGACCCATGACCTGGATGGGAACGTTGAAGATTATCACATAGAGTTTCTGGGTGATCCCCATTCAAGATCATGGATAAATGCAACATTAGTTGGACATTATAGTATCACATTGAAGCCAGAAAAATGTAAGAATAAAAAGAAGTGGCATAGAAGTGCACTACAAGAAGCATATCTTCTTTATGGATGTTCTCCTGAGCAGAGACTGGAAATGTGCTGCCTATCAAAACAGGATAAATCCAAAACAGATGACAATGTTGCTGTGGTGGCCAATAAAAGGGTGCAAATTTCCAAAAATAACACTAAAAGGCCCAAATTTAGAAAAAGGAAGAGGAAACCTGTTTTAAAATGCTGTTTTGAAAACATTTGTTCAGATGATGCTTTATCAAAGGAAAATATGGTTGTCTCTGAGACAGAAGTATTACTGAAAGAGCTGGAGGAAATGATACAGCAAGCTCTAGAACGCACAGCAACACCTGATGTATCTGAAGAGGAACTTGAAACAGAAATAAATACAAGAGAAAAGTTACCAAAAGGCAGCCCTGAAGCTTCTGCAGGCAATCCACTTGAAAACCACTGTGGGAGTTCCCTGGTGGTGTAGTGGCTTAAGGCTTCAGCGCTGGTGCTGTCAGCACTGCTGCCTGGGTTCGATTCCCAGCCAGGGAGCTACCCACATACCAAAAAGCAAAAAAAAAAAAGAAAGAAAGAAAAAGAAAACCACTGTGAAGACGACTATCTTGTAATTGATGGGATAAAACTAAACGCTGGGGCATGCACTGAAAACATAACTAGCAAGTTTAAAGAAATAGATGCTTTGATGTCTGAATTTTAGGGCATGATAGATATTTTCAAAAGTTAATTATAAAAACATTTACATCTTTGTGTTTTCCTAAAGTCAAAACCTTAAAAATATTTAGTGAACTAGATATTTAATATACTAAAGTTGATCATTCTAATAATGTTCTACTTTATATTTTGAAAATATCCATTGTTTTGAGAGCTAATCAAATGTATCTAAAGTTGGTGTTAAAATTTTAGAATTTCAGAAACCCTGATATTTGTTTATTTTTTTGTTTGTCCTAATTTTAAAATGGTTTATGAAACTTAAATTCACAAATGCATATTTTACAATAATTATTTAAGCCCTTTATTCAAATATGGCTGTTAAAATGGCTGTCAAGGCTATTGTAATTCTTCCAGATAATTCAAATCCAATATACTGAGAGAATGTGTATTTAGTAGTGGAATTAAAGCTAGTACAAAAATAAAAGGAAATATAAAAGTCTAGGATTGTCAGAATCTCCTTAAACACCTTCAAATAAACAACTCTTTTATTTTACATGGTATAAAATAATTGCTTTGTTTTGATTACAAGAAATTTCCAACTGGAAAACTCTTTCCTCTCTGGGGGTAAAAAAGAAACATACATGTTTTTGTTGGTGCAGAGTATAATAATTTATAATTCTAAGCTTACTTCTAGTAAAAGCAATAAGGAAACATAATTAACTCTAGTCTAAAGTACACTAAATTGCTATAAATATGAAATCATCTGTAGTTACAAAAGACAGCACATTTTTAAATATATCAGGGACTATCTTTTTTTTTTTTTTCATTTTCCATTACAGAGCAGAAAAACTTGTTGATTTTTATGACTGCTGGCAGATCTCAATCAATAGAGTCAATTATTAGACATAGTCTCTTTTAGGAAGTAAAAAGGCTGGCAGAGTGTCACTGAAAATCTAAGTAAGTTGCATTAATTTCATTTTATTTATTGTTATATTTATTGGGGTGACACTCGTTAGTAAAAATTACGTAGGTCCCAGGTGTGCAATTCTACATTACATCTTCCATGTGTTGTAGTAAGTGTTCATCATCCAGAGTCAGTTCTCTTTCCATCACCATGTATTTGTGCCCCTGTCCCTTCTCCCACACCCTGCTACCCCCTTACTCTCAGGTAACTACTAACTTACTGACTGTGTCCATGAATTTTGTTTCTTTGTTGCTTTCAATTTTGTTAACAAACTAAATTTCTCCATCCCTTTCCCTTATTTTACCCACTCTCCCATCCTTCCTCCCATCTTAAAGAAGTCCCTCTAACATTCTTTGTAGTACTGGTTTGGTGGTGATGAATTCCTTTACCTTTTTCTTATCTGAGAAGCTCTTTATCTGTCCTTCAATTTTGAATGCTAGCCTTGCTGGATACATTATTCTTGGTTGCAGATCCTTGGTTTTCATCATGTTGAACATTTTCTGCCAATCCCTTCTGGTCTATAAAGTTTCTGGTGAGAAATCTGCTAAAGGTCAAATGGGTGTCCCTTTGTAAGTTACTACTTGCATTTCTTTTGCTGCTTTTAGAATTCTCTTTTTCCTTAACTTTTGCCATTTTAATTATGATGTGTCTCGGTGTATTTCTGTTGGGATCATCTTGTTTCAGACTCTTCTGTGCTTCCTGAGCTTACATATCTATTTCCTTTGCCAGGTTAGAAAATTTTTCAGTCATTATTTCTTCAAATAATTTCTTAATCCATGGCTTTTCCTCTGTCCCTTCTGGTTTACCTATGATTCAAATATTTTTATGTTTAACATTGTCCCAGAGCAATCTCAAACCATCCTCATTTTTCTGGATTCTCAGATCTATCTGTTCTAAATGGGTGTTTTCTGCTGGCTTTTCCTGCAAATCATTGCTTTGTGCTTCTATTTTATCTAGTTTGGTGACTTTCATTCTATTTTTCATTTCAGCTCATGTAGTCATTCTCTCTCTCTGGTCCTTCATAATGGTTTGTAAGTCTTCTTTAATGCTTACTATCTCTCTGTTAAAATTATCATTCAGTTCCTTGAGCATTTTTATAATAATTGCTTTGAGCTCTATTTTTGATGGGTCATATTTCCCCATCTCCTTATTTTGAGCTTTTTTTCTCTGGTTTCCCATTTTGGCAGTTTCTCTGGACCCCTGCTGCCGTAGTTTCTTTGGTGTTTGCTGCTGATACTGGGCAGGCAGAGGTCTGTGGGGAAGGGGCATTGGTGGCTTTTTTTTCCTGTGGCTCCAAGGGTAGTGCAGGGAGTTTGAGTGTAATTGCGCCTTTCTCTGCTTGGTTTGCCCCGTGCATGGATTCTGCCCTGAGCTTTGGTGTCAGAGCTGTCTGCTGGTCTTTCTGACTGTTCTGGTTGTGAGCCCAGAAACGAGTGCACAGCCCTCTCTCTCCTTCTCGGCCAGAGTGTTCACACTGTGGATTCTCACCACCCAGTCACTCTCCTCTGGGAACCAGAGTGAAGTCTGGCCACTGCATTTTGAGGACTGGTCTGCACCTCCTGGAGCCAATGTGAGGTGTTGCAGTACCTCCTGCCCCTGCCTCTGGGCCTCCTCTCCTCTGTCCTGTGAACAGAGTGAGGTTCAGAGGGCTGTCCTGCTGCCTGTTTCCTCCTCCTTCCCCCAGCGGCAGAGTTTCAAGCAGGGATCCATGGCTGCATTTCCCCTCTTCCCCTTTTATTTCTCCTTTGTTTAACTCTCTGCCCACCCGCAGGCACCTTAATGTAATGAGTAGGTTTCTTACCTGTGATTGTGCATTGTGTAGAAGGTCCTTGTTTGAGGTATAGGTGTTTTATTAGTTGTAATCTCCAGAGAAATTTTTCAGAGGTCCCTCTCATGCTGCCATTTTGTTGCACTCTAATTTCACTATTTTTTAAATCAGTAAAGGACTTGAACTTCACAGTATTTATTTATAAGTAAATGAGATCCTCCAAAAATATATGTAATAAATATCCAGCTAAAAATATTTTAATCAGTGAAATATTTTACTTTCTTTTTTTTTTAGTGGTAAAGAACAAATAAAAACAAAGATGCCACTAACCATTTTAAAAATCTTATCTATTTTGTATTTAAAAATGTGTAAGTAGATAATGAAAACACTTAGATGAAGAATATATAATCTTCTCTTCAAGCCCAAAAGAAGGTCTTTTTGTTTTCCCTGTGCATTTCACTAATTGTCTATTTAAGCTACTGTAAATGTGAATTGATTTATAAGATGTTACCCTTTCATTCATTACCTGTTTTTCAGGAATGAATTATTTATAGTGTGGTGAGGAGCTCAGTATGAAATGAAAAGATAATTTTAATTATTACTTTATCCAGAAATTTAAAAAATATTCAGAGAAAATTATTTTTCAATGATATATTTCTAAGCAAATAACATTTTTTCTTTGTAAAATTTAATCTTAAAGTATGCTTGCACCTAAACACACATATGCATATGCATATGCATATGCATACACAGGTATTGATTTTTGTAAGGAGGGGGTGGATTTCATTTGAGACCTACAAATAGAGATTCTCTTTCTAGTATTTTCTGTGAAGAGAAAAAAAAAAGATGACCAAGAACTTCTGTTGCTTTCTTCTGTTAGGTTTCTCTCTCTCTCTCTCTCACCCCCTCTCTCTCCCTCTTTCTTCCTCCCTCCCTCCCCCACTCCCTCTGTCTAAGATAATGAAGTTCTGTAAGTGCTCACCTGATAAAAATCCTAGGTGAGGAGTAGGAGAGAGGTCAGGTCTATAATTAGGGGGACTGGTGACTGAAAATCAATTAAATACCCATGATTTCTTCCTTCTAAGGAGGTACTCAGAATAAGGTAAACAGAGCTAAAAAAAAAAAAAAAGGTTAAAATATTGTAAATGAGAGCTCTGAATTGCAGGTGTTAAAGAAAGTTTTTGTACTTACTTCTCTTAAAACATACACACATCATCATCATCATCATCATCATCATCACCACCACCATCCTGAAATTTTAGAACCCTGATGACAAGGAGTAAAACTGTTCATTCATACCTTAAACAAAACATTACTGAATGTCTGCTATGTAGGCACAAAGTGCTTGGGGGTACATTAATGAAGCTCTCACAGAGCTTAAGTTCTTATAAGTAAATTCTATACTATGTTAGAAGGTAATAATTAAGTAAATTTTATCCTGTGTTAGAAGGTAATAAATGTTATGGAAATGAAAAAAAAGGCAAGGAAAGTAAGAAGAATCTGGAATTCCAAAAATGAATGTTCAAGTTGCAGTGTTATATGAGGTGGTCAGGGTAGACCTCATTGAGAAGCTGAGACCTGAACAAATGCATTGCAGGAGGAGAAGGAGTTAGCAAAGTGGCTATTTGGGGAAAGACATTGGGTTAGACAGCTCCTTACCTCCTTCAAGTCACAAGGAAAAGCTAAAGCAAAGGTATGTACAATATGTTTAAGGAACAGTAGTGGGGCAATGTGGATGGGTGGGAGAAATTGAAGGAGAGTGGAGCAGAAAAGTTCAGTGAGGCAAAGGGTTCAGATCTTGTAGAGTCTTGTGGGTCACTGTAAGAACTTTGGCACTTATTCTGACTAAACTGAGGAGCCACTGTAGGTTTTGGGTAGAGAAGTGGCATAACCTAGCTTATACTTTTAAAAGATTCTTATAGATGCAATGTTGAAGAGCCTTTTATAGTAATTTGGGCAAGATATGATAGCTCAGACCAAAACAGTATCAGTGTAAATAATAAGTAAGAAGTTGGATTGTGGGTATATTTAAAAAATATTTTTATTGTTAATTTATTGGGGTGACATTGCTTAGTAAAAATTACATAGGTTCCAGGTGTACAATTCTACAATATGCCATCTATGTATTGTGTTATGTTCTCATCACCAAGAGTCAGATCTCTTTCCATCACCACATATTTAAGACCCTGTCTCCTCTCCCATCCATCTGCCTCCATTCTCTCAGATAACCACTAACAACTAAATAATTGATTGTGTCCATGAGTTTTTACTTCTTTGTTGCTTTCAGCTTTGTGTTCCACAAATAAGTGTAATCATATGGTTCTTGTTTTTTTCTGTCTGGCTTATTTCACTTTGCATGATGGTCTCAAGGTCCATCACTGTTGTCATAAATAGTCCTATCTCATCTTTTCTCATGGCTGAGTAATATTACTATGTGTAAAGGTACTACAGCTTCTTTAGCCAGTTGTCTGTCAAAGGACACTTTGGCTGTTTCCATGATTTCGCCACTGTGAATAGTGCTGTGATGAACATTGGGGTGTATATATCTTTGTGGACTAAGATTTTTAAATTTTGGGGGTAGATACCCAGAAGTGGGACTGCCAGGTCATATGGTAACTCTATTCTTAATTTTTTGAGGAACTTTCATACTGTCCTTCATAGTGTTTGTGCCTGTTTGCATTCCCACCAGCAGCATATAAGGCTTTTTTCCCACACTCTCTCCAACACTTATTTCTTGTCTTCTTGATTATAGCCATTCAAACAGGTGTGAGGTGGTATCTTGTTGTGGTTTTGATTTGCATGTCTCTAATAGGTAATGAAGTTGAGCATTTTTTCATATATTTGTTGGCTAATTGGATTGTTTGGTTTTTTATTGTTGAGTTGTCCAAGTTCTTTATATATTTTAGATATTAGCCCCTTATCAGAGGTATTGTTTGCAAATATTTTCTCCCATTCACTTGACTGTCTCTTTGCTTTGTTAATGGTTTCTTTTGCTGTGCTGAAGCTTTTTAGTTTGATATAGTCCCATTCATTTATTTTTGCTTTTACTTCCCTGGCCTTTGAGGTTAGTTTCATAAAGTCCTCCCTAAACCCATGGTCAATAAGTATAGTTTCAATGTTTTCTTCTATACAGTTTATTGTTTTGGGTCTTATGTAAAAGTCTTTAATCCATTTTGAGTTAATTTTTGTGTACAGCGATTGTTCACAGTTCAGATTCATTCTTCTGCATGTGGTTTTCCAATTTCCCCAGCACCATTTTCAGAAGAGGCTTTCTTTTCCCCATTGTATAATTTTCACTCCTTTGTCAAAAATTATCTGCCTATATTTTATGGGTTTATTTCTGGGTTTTCAATTCTGTTCCATTGGTCTGTGTGTCTGTTATTCTGCCAATACTAAGCTGTCTTGATTATTGACGCTTTATAATGTAGATTTAAATCAGGGAGTGTGATGCCTCCAGCCTTATTCTCTTTATGTAGGATTGCTTTGGCGATTCGAGGTCTTTTGTGGTTCCATACGAATCTGATAATTTTTTTTTTTACCTATTTCTTAAAAGAATGTCTGTGGAATTTTTATGGGAATTGTATTAAATCTGTACATTGCTTTGGGTAATATAGCCATTTTAACTATGTTGATTCTTCCAATCCATGAACACGGAATCTTTTTCCATTTCTTTGTATCCTCTTCAATTTCTTTTAATAGTGTCTTAAAGTTTTCAGTATATAAGTCCTTCACATTCCTTGTTAAGTTTCTTCCTAGGTATTTTATTCTTTTTGTTGTGATTGTAAAAGGCATTGTTTGTCTCATTTTGTTTTCTGAAGTCTATAGAAATGTAACTGACTTTTGTACATTGATTTTATATCCTGCAACTTTATTGTATTTGTTTGTCATTTCTAATAGTTTTTTGGTAGAGTCTTTAGAATTTTCTCTATAAAGGATCACGTCATCTGCACATCTTGCCTGACTGCTCTGGCTAGAACTTCTAATACTATATTGAATAGCAGTGGTGACAGGGGACACAGCTGTCTTGTTCCTGATTTTAGGAGAATAGTCTTCAGTTTTTCTCCATTCAGTATAATATTAGCTGAGGTTTTGTCACATATGGCATCTATAATGTTAAAGTACTTTTCTTCTATACTCATTTTATTAAGTGTTTTGATGATAAAGGAATGTTGTATCTTGTCAAATGCTTCTATATCAATTGATATAAATCATGTGGTTTTTACCTTTCAGTTTGTTTATGCAATGTATCACACTGATTGATTTGCATATGTTGAGCCATCCTTCTGTTTGTGGGATGAATTCCACTTGATCGTGGTGTATAATCTTTTTGATGCATTGTTATATTCTACTTGCCAGAATTTTATTTAGGATTCTTGCATCTGTGTTCATCAGAAATGTTGGTCTACAGTTTTCTTTTTTTTTGTGTTATCCTTACCAGGTCTTGGTATAAGGTTATGTGGAAAGAGCTGGGAAGTACTGCCTCTTCTTCAATGTTTTGGAAGAGTCTGAGGAGGATGGGCATTTGTCCCTCTTTGAATGCTTGATAAAACTTATTGGTGAGACTGTTTGGCTTTTGCTTTGGGGGAGGTTTTGGATGGTTGTTTCAATTTCCTTACTGTTCATTGGTCTATTTAGATTGTTCAGTTCTTCTTGGTTCAGTCTAGGTAGACTACATGTTTCTAGTAAACTTGTCCATTTCTTCAAGGTTATTAAATTTGGTGGCATAAAATCTTTCATATTTCCTTATGATCCTTCGTATTTCTGTGGTATCAGTGGTAATTTTTCCCCTTTCATTTTTAATTTTGAATATTTATGTTTTTTCTCTTTGCCCCTTTGTGAGCCTAGCCAGGGGTTTGACAATCTTATTGATTTTTTCAGAGAACCAGCTCTTCATTGTATTAATTTTCTGTACCATTTTTTTGTTCTCTAATTCATTTAGTTCTGCTCTAATTTTTATTATTTCCTTCCTTCTGCTGACCGTGGGCTTTTTGTTGTTGTTGTTGTTCTTTTTCTAGTTTTTTAAGATGGGATGGTAGGTTGTTTACTTGTGCTTGTTCTTCTTTCTTGAGATAGGCTTGTAATGACATAAATTTCCCTCTCATTACTGCTTTCGCTGCATCCCAATAACTTTGATAGGTTGCATTTTCATTGTCATTTGTTTCTATGTATGTTTAAATCACTCCTTTTATGCCTTCTTTGATCTAGAGATTTTTAAAATAACAACTTGTTTAATCTCCATGTATATGTGGTATTTTCTGTTTTTGTGCAGTTAATCTTCAATTTCAAGGCTTTGTGGTCTAAGAATATGCTTTGTTAATTTCAATATTCTTGAATTTATTGAGACTAGTTTTATACCCCAGCATATGGACTATTCTTGCGAATGTTCCATGTGCACTAGAATAGAATGTATAGTCTTGTATTGTAGGATGGAGTGTCCTGTAAATGTCAACTATGTCCAATTGTTACAATGTATTATTTAGAGCTGATATTTCCTTATTTATTTTCTGTTTGGATGATTTGTCCATGACTTTCAAGGGGGTGTTTTGGTCCCCTACTATAATTGTGTTTTTATCAGTTCCACCTTTTAGATCTTTAAATTGTTGCTTTGAAAATTTTGGTGCTTCCTGTTTGGAGGCATATATCTGTCTTCTTGTTGTTGTACTGTCCCTTCATTAATTATGAAATGTCCATTTTTGCCTCTTATTACCTTTTTTATTCTGAAGTCTGTTTCATCATATGTAAGTATGGCTACTCCTGCTCTTCTCTGGAAGCCATTTGCTTGGAGTATTGTTTTCCACTCTTTCACTCTGAGCCTGTGATTGTCTTTGTGGCTATGTTGTGGCAGGTCGGGTGACCGAGGAAGTCAAACAGCACTTGGAGGGTTGGAGAACCAGTTTTATTATGCTGGTGGGCTCAGAGGAGTTACAGTCTCCAAATTCTGAGCTCCGACTAACAGGCTTTTTGGACTCATAGGGTTGGGGTGGGGGCTAGCTAATGTGATAAGCAGACAGGATTAGAGAAGCCAAATGCATACATTAGGCAACTGGTGGAAGGAATAATAAAGTTGGAGTTCAGAAAATTTACATTAAACAGTCTACAGAATTTACATTAAACAGCTTTGTCAGCAATTTTCCATTTCAGCTGAGGTGTTTGTCTTGGAGACAGCATATAGATGGGTTTTCCTTTTTAATCCAGTCACCTACTCTTTGCCATTTTATTGATAAGTTCAGTCCATTTACATTTAGGGTGATGATTGACAATATGAAGATTTCCTATGGCCATTTTGTCTTCTGGTTTTTGGTTGTTCAGAGTCTCAGTTTCTTCTTTGCTTTTTTCTCACTGCCTGTTCTTTTGCCTGATGGTGCTGTATGATTTTTCCTTCTGTTTCCTCTTTGTGTGTGTGTGTGTGTGTGTGTGTGTATGTCTTGGTTCCAGGTGTTTTTTGAGTTCACCATGAGGTTTATGAAAAGGAAAGTTTCATGTAGGTAGTGGCTCCTTTTCTTTTAATTTCTATTCTCTTTTGGGAATTTAAACCTTTACTTCTTCCTTTTTTTGTTTTTGTTTTTGTTTTTGTTGTCCCAACTTTTTGCCATTTATTTAGGCTTTTTGTTTGAGGCTGAGTGGCCTCCTTCAGTATCTACTGGAGTGTTGGCCTTGTGTGTGGCAAATTCCCTCAGCTTCTGGATATCTGAACAGGTCTTTATTCTTCCTTCATATCTAAAAGATAATTTTGCTGGATAAATTATTCTTGGCTGGTAGTTACCCTCTTTTAATATTTCAATGTATGATTCCACTCCCTCATGGCTTGAAGAGTTTCTTCTGAGAAGTCTGATGGCAGCCTGATGGGCTTTCCTTTGAAGGTTATAATTTTTTTTCCTGGTTACCTTCAAAATTCTTTCTTTTTCTTTGATTTTTGACATCTTCAGTATAATGTGCCTTAGAGAAGGTCTGGTGGGATTCAGGTAGCTAGGGGTCCTGTTTTCTTCTTGAATTTGGAGTTTCAGTTCTTCCCGTAGAGGTGGAAATTTCTCATCTCCTATTTGTTTGATTAAGCTCTCATTAGTATTTTGTTTTGTTTCTTCTGGTATTTCTATTATCCTAATGTTGCTCTTTCTAATGGAGTCAGGTAGTTCTTATAGAGATTTTTCTATTGTTTTTGTTCTTGTATTTCTGTCTTCTTCCTTCTGTTCAATTTCTGTGTTTCTATCTTCAATGTCACTCATTCTTTCCTCCATCTGTTGGCCCTGCTTCCTATGCTAGCTCTTTCATGCTTTACTTGTTTTATTGCATTATTTCCCAAATTTTATTTGATTCTTTTTATAGTTTCAATTTCTTTGTTAAAGTGTTTCTTTTGTTCAGAGATTTTCTTTGTGATATTATTTATTTGGGTCTGAGTACTCAGCCAGCATTCTCTGAGCTCTCTGAGTATTTTTAGGACTGCAGTCTTGAATTCTGTGTCACTTAGATCATATATTCCAAATCTGTAAGTTTCTTTTCTGGAGATGTTTCATTTTCTCTCTGAGATGCTCTATTCCCAAGGGAGTTTGTTGTAGTTGATGTGTTTCTCTTCCTGGGCATAAGGGCTTTTTTCCCTTGGCAGATATCGAAAGGTCTTTATTTCACTTCCCAGTCAGTGTCACTGCAGCGTCCTACAATATTTTCTCTTGGTTATTAGATTTTGTCATTTTCAGAGCTTTCCTAGAGTGGGGGTTTCTCTTCTTTGACTCAGTTGCCTTGGTTTTGATGTGCCTCTTTATTGGGGAAATATGGTGGGTGATGATATTCTCTGCCTCTTGGATCTGTGCCAACAAAGGCTGCTATGCATTTGTTTTACAGTTTCCTTGAGGTCCCCTGCTGGTTCCTTCAGGGACATAATTTGTTGCAGAGGGCTCAGGGCTTGTTTTTGGCACAGGGCACTGGTGGTTTGGGGGATGGCAAGGGGGTAATATCCCAGCTCCATGTTCACAGTTTCTGCCTAGCGGTGGGGGCAGTGCAGTTCATCATTTTTGTTTGTCTTGAGGTTGTTTGTTACCCTTCATGCTGGCTCAGCTGTGAAACAGGCCTGTCCCTCCATCAGAAGCACTCAGGGCCAGGGTGGGTGCACTCTGCAGCATAAGCCTGCTCCTTAGTTAGGGAAGTGCCCAGACATGCCTGGAGCACACAGCAGTACAAACCTCACTCTTCATCAGGAGTGCATGGAAGTTCAGGCAGCTGCATGACACCAAGCAAGCCCAGCCCTCCATCAGGAGTGCATAGAAGCTTAGGCAGCTATGTGCCACCAAGCAAGCTCTGCCCTCCATCAGGAGTGCACCAGAGGTGGGGGGATGGGTGCTGCTTTATCTTGTTCCCTCTTGGGACTTCCACTGTCCACTCCTCTGCCTGCCCGGGATCATGCTGTGTTTCATTCCGTTTTCTCCAGATCCCTCCTTGGTCCTTCTTCTGCCCACCCCAGGCTTTTAAGGTCCCTTCTCCACACAGCTACCTTCCCTTTCCTCCTGTTTTCCTCCCTTTCTCTTATCTTTAAGTGTTTTCTTGCAGTGAGTGGATTTCTCAGCTGAGGCTGTGTGACTTGCAGATTCCCTTGTCAGCTTTTGGCTGTTCAGTTTGTAATTTCCAGGAGAGGTTTCTAGGATGTCCTCTCATGTCTCCATCTTGATCCTCCCTCATATTGTAGGTATATTTTAAAGGTAGATACTACAGGATTCCAAATGGATTCAATGTAGGGTGTAAGACAAATAGAAAAGTCAAGAAAGACTCAGGTAACAAAGAATTGCTACTTCATGGGAAAGGCTGTGTGTAGCACTTTTGTGGGGAAATGTTAGAAGTTTAGTTTGAAGAATGCTGAATTTGAGATGTGCTATTAGACACCCAAGTGAAGATGAGGAATAAGCAGTTGGATGTATTAATCTGGAGTTCCAGATGGTGCTCTGGGCTGGAGAGATAAATTTGCGAGTTTTTATCATATAGATGGAATGTAACAGAACTGGTTCCAGTAAATGATCCCTTGGTAAGATCACCAAGGGAGTAACTGTAGATAGACAAAAAGAACAAAGACTGGGTCTTGGAGTCCCCTAA
The DNA here is from genome assembly GCA_004026885.1 of Lyroderma lyra. Lineage (NCBI taxonomy): Eukaryota > Metazoa > Chordata > Mammalia > Chiroptera > Megadermatidae > Lyroderma > Lyroderma lyra. The sequence continues at coordinate 27,673 of PVJL010010699.1, forward strand.
CTTTATTTGGTCAGGAAAATTAGGAAATGGTGAAAGAGACTCAAAAGGAGAAGCTAGTGAGGCAGGAAAAAAAAAAAAGAAGAGATAACATCATGACAGAAAAGCCATGTAAAGAAGGCTATCCAGAAGAAGTGATCAACTGTATCATGTGCTGCTGCTAGGTCAAGAAAGACAAGGATTGTCACGTCCACCATGCCCACGGGAAAGGCAGAGCAAAGTGATGAAAGACAGTAGCCAAAAGTATGTTTCAAGTGGGGCCAAAGGACTCCAGCCTCATGGACTGAAAGAGTCCCGAATCGGGTCACACATAGCTTTTATTAGTGGGGAAACTGGTTTTTCCAGGGTCTGTGAGTTACATGCCCTGAAACTGCTTTTTCCAAAAGTCCCCATTATGTTCCAGCACCTACTGTGCCTTCACATAACAGAGCTTTGCCCCAGGGGATAGAGTCATTGTTATTTCAAAAACATCCATTAAGGGGAAATGGCTACTATCATCCCATGGATCTCAGCCTGAGCTATTCATGGGAAGCAAGGCAGCCAGGGGGCAGGAAATTAACCTCAGAGAGGGAAAGGGTCTATGTCTCACCTCTGTTGAGCCCAAGCTCTCTCCTGATGGCCCCTATGCAATTGTGCCTGTCTTAGGTTGTTCCTCTCTTGAGGAATCTTACCCATCATTGACTACCCAGCCATCCTCCGGAGCCATACAGGGTGATGTGAGGTGTGCGAGTGCAGGAGGAACAGTACCTCCAAGAGAGGGTCAGTTCTGTCTTCTAGATATTCTATGCCCCTGTGGCCTCCATGCTTACCTGCTGCCTTAGGATGTCATGGGGAATGCACGAGAGGACAGAGAGGTTGGCAGTTGTAAGGCGACTATAGATGGGAGAATTTACCATTGGATTTAGGAGAAGGAGATCATTGACAACAAGGATAAAAGCAGTTTCTGTGGAGTCATAGGGATAAAAGTCTGATTAAAGTGGGTTATAAGGGTAAGGGGAAAGAGGAATTGAAGATAGTCAATAATGACAACTATTTTAAAGTTTTGTTAAAGGGAGTAAAGAAATATTGCAGTGAAGGAGTAGGGTTAAGAGAAACTTCTTTTTTTAAGATGGGGAAATTAATAGCATGTTTGTAATTTAACAGAAATGATCCAGTGGAGATAAATAAATAATTATATAGAGAAAGCAGGTGAAGACTTTTTGGAGCAATGTCCTTGAGTTGAAGAGAGGAGATGCAATCTTGTGTAAGTGTGGAGATATTGCCTCAGTGTAAGAGTGTGATTTATTTGATAAGATGCAACAAAATGGTGGTGTGAGAGGGACCTCTGGAAAATTCCTCTGGAGATTACAACTAATAAAACACCTATACCTCAACCAATGGCTCTTTACGCATCAAACAATCACAGCTAAGAAATCCACTCATGGCATTAAGGTACCTACAGGTGGGCAGAGGGTTAAACAAAGCAGAAATAAAGGGAAAAGGAGACATGCGGCTTGGAACTGTACCGCTGGGGGAGGGAGGAAGAAGATGGGAGAGCATTCTGGGCCTCACTTGGTTCTCAGGACAGAGGAACGGAGGCTCACAGGTGGGGCATGAGATACCACACCCACCTCACTTTGGCCACAGGAGGTGCAGACCACTCTGCAAAATGCAGCGGTCGGACTTCACTCTGGTTTCCAGAGGAGGGGGAGCAGCTAGGCAATGAGGAGCTGCAGCGTGAATGCTTCAGCTAGGAAGGAGAAGGAAAGAGGGCGTTTCGTGTAAATTTCTTAGCCCACAACCAGGGCAGTTTGAAAGACCAGCATATAAGACACCTGACCCCAAGACTCAGGGCAGAGTCCACATGTGGAGCAAAACAAGAACAGGAAAATATAATCACATCCAAACTCCCTGCACAATCCCTGAAGCCACAGAAAGAAAACAAAGCTACAAATGCGCCTCCTCCACAGACCTCTGCCCGCCTATTATCAGAAGTGAACTCCAAAGAAATTACAGCTGGGGGGGGGGGGGTGTCCAGAGAGGCTGCAAAAAATGAGAAACCAGAGAATTAAAGAGATGGGGACAGGTGACCTATCAGAAACTGAGCTCAAAGCAACAATTATAAAAATGCTTAAGGAACTGAATGATAATTTCAACAGAGAGATAGCAAGCATTAAAGAAGACTTACAAACCATTATAGAGATAATGACTACATTAACTAAAATGAAGAATGGAATAAAAGTTACCAAACTAAATACAACAGAAGCACATAGCAATGATTTGTAGGAAAAGCTAGCAGAAAACACCCATTTAGAACAGATAAATATGAGAATCCAGAAAAATGAGGATGGTTTGAGATTCCTCTGGGACAATTTTAAGTTGGAAGACTATCAGAATCACAGGTGTTCCTGAAGGGACAGAGAAAAGCAAGGAATCAAGAAATTATTTGAAAAAATAATGACTGAAAATTTTCCTAACCTGGTGAAAGAAATAGACATACAAGTCCATTCCGATTATTAATCCTTTGTTGTGTGCTTTTTTTCTTTTTCCTCTTTGGAGGCCATTAGAACATCCATAAATTTCCACTAACAAAATTACTCCCATTCTAGTATCTGTATTTCATGCCAATTATCCTTCCACTTATCAAAGAATAAACCATATTCTTCTTTTTTTTAATTTACTGGGGTGACATTGATTAGTAAAAATTACCTAGGTCCCATGTGTACAATTCTACATTACATCTTCTATGTGTTGTATTATGTGTTCATCATCAAGAGTCAGTTCTCTTTCCATCAACATATATTTGTGTCTCTGTTCCTTTTCCCCTACCCTCCTCCCTGCTTACTGTCAGGTACCTACTGAATTATTGACTCTGTCCATGACATTTGTTTCTTCGTTGCTTTCAATTGCTAACAATAAAACTAAATTTCTCCATCCCTTTCCATTACTTTACCCATTCTCCCATCCTCTTCCCATCTTAAAGAAGTCCCTCTAACATTCTTTGTAGTACTGGTTTGGTGGTGATGTATTTCTTAACTTTTTCTTATCTGAGAAGCTCTTATCTGTCCTTCAATTTTGAATGCTAGCCTTGCTGGATACATTATTCTTGGTTGTAGATCCTTGGTTTTCATCATGTTGAATATTTTCTACCAATTCCTTCTGGCCTGTAAAGTTCTGGATAAGAAATCAGCTGGGAATCGACTGGGTCTCCCATTATAAGTTACTACTTGCATTTCTCTTGCTGTTTTTAGAATTTTCTCTTTTTCTTTACCTTTTGCCATTTTAATTAGGCTGTGTCTTGGTATATTCTTATTTGGGATTGTCTATGCATCCTAGGCAACACTAGAATCTAGCAGCAAAGGGGTTAAGGCCTTGAAAAATCTAAGGGAAGATAATTTGCAACCTGAAATTCTATACCCAGCCGGTATACCATCACTACATGATTTTAAAGGTGATTTTAAAGGTACAGATCAGTGGTTCCCAATCTTTTTCCACTTGTGTACCCCTTTTAAACTTATGTGTATAAATTGTACCCCTTGTTTTAAAACAGCTGTTTTTAAATACTAACACTTTTGTTCAGGGCCTATCTTAATGTAAAATAGTGGAAATGAGGAAGTAAGTTAGGAAAGAAAAATTACCACACTAAAAGTACAAACCACAGATTTAATTTTACAACATTTGTAGCACAGTTAAGTATTGATAATGATGATCAAATATTTAAACATTAAATAAAAAAACCACTTGGAAAGAAGCATGATTAAAGACCTTACACTTACTTTTACTCAGTCAATAACTAAAACCATCAAACAGTCTGGTTACAGATATATTTATATGTTTGGGAAGTTCCAGAATCATTGCAAATAGATTGTTCTGAAACTATGGGTAATGATTGGTAAAGGAGCAGCTTTACCAATGGGCAGGGTTAATAGCCACACCCTCACCAATCATCATTCTCCAAAGTGATCTAATTTTGAAGTATCCCCATTAACAGTGATTCAAACTTAACATTTACTGTTCCATAATTAACGTTTTGGGTTTTTAAAATTTACTTGTTTTTTCGCCATTACTGATTATTTTTCATGTACACCTGAACAGCCCAGCATGTACCCTTAGGGACATATGTACCACAGCCTGGAAACTAATGGTATAGACTAAATGTATTTTCAAATGTACAGAGTGTGCTGGATATCTTTTCTTTGCCCCTGCAGATCTACTCTCTATCCTGCTCTGCCCTTCTCTACCCTTTGTGCTCAGGGAGGTAGATCTGCATGAACTCCTTGAGTTCTCTTGCCCTGTGGCTTTTGGTTGGGTTTGGCCAATGTGAGACCCTGGCAAGATACCAGGGGTCAGAAAGAGAGAGGTCAATCCTGTGTTCTTTTACTGAAAGCCACAGATCTTGTTGGGCAACACTTTCCTATAACTGCAGCTCCATCTGGATTCTAGTAAGCACACCTTCTTCTTTCCCCTTCAGGCCTAAATCTTTTTGTTGTTGGCTAGCCTCATATCTTAACATTGTTCACACCACTGTAAATAGTTCATTCATTAAGCTTTCATCTAGCACCCCTTAAGAATCCCATTTTTATGCTGGCTGAACCTTGATTGGATACACAGGTCTCCAAAAATGTATCCATATACCTTTTCTCATAAAACTATTGGAGAAAGTTCTCCACTAAAATAAGTCATAAGAAAGAAAATGGCACAGGAATGTGGTAAAGGCAATCCCCAGAACAAAACCAAAAAGAGATCCCAGGATGACATCTGTGTATTAGGTATACAGAACAACCAATTCATATTGTCACAGGCTAGACAGTCCTTAAAGATGTCTTTGAGAAGATAAAATTGTCAGAATACCTAATGAGGAGTTTTACACAATTGGGATAAAAATTTGAGACTGAATTAGAGTTAAGGACATAGAAATTTAGCAAATGAAAACCAAGACAGTTGTTAATTTTTGTTATAACAAAAGGTAATCATAATATTGGAAATAGCTGAATTGTAAACAGCATTTATGTAACAAAAATCCCAAGGGACTGATAAATTCTTTCCTTTTATAGACTTCCTTATAATACATAAGTACTCTATTTTTGTTATATAGATAGTTCCATAGGAGGTATTTACTATAACAGCATCTAATGTTGCCAGGACATTTATTCTAACATAATTTGACCTATACTATTTGACACAGTGGAAAGTTAAAAATCTCAGTTTATATACCTCTGACTGGTGTGACCTGGGATAAGTTACTTAATTTCTGACCCCTTACAAAGTATAAGAATTGCAAAGAACACCATGTAGAATGCCTGGCACATAGTAGGCACTCATAAATGACCACTCTTGTCAGCTATCTTAGTGGAATAAAGTGGGATAGGGATATTATACGAGTAAAACAACAAGGAATACAACTTTGGCCAAAATATAAGTGGGTAGTTGTGCATCTAGAAGTAATGTGACATTAGAAGCCTGACACTACTATAAAATTAATAAGTTCCAGACTAAGTATGATACGGAACTGAATAATCTGTATAAAAACAAAATTGAGGCAAAAATGCTCTGAGGAAAAAAGACGATTGAGGGAATAAAGCAGAGAGTGAATCAACTCTCAGAGGGACCAAGTGCAGTATACAGTGTTCCTTTATAGCATGATTTAAAGTCCCAGATTCCTCAGGGAGTCCCCATCCTACTTGTCACCATAGAAAGCCTGGGATCCCAAGAGAGGGTTCTGGTTCTTTTCCTAATCATACAAACAAACAAATGAAGAGTTTTAGCTATATGAGTTCATTAGGCCCATCAACCCCAGGGATTGGTTAGATATTAATGGTTTGAATGGTAAAGGGAAATATCAGTCATTAATAAACACACATCTGAGCATTTACATTTTGTCAGTCACTATAGTAAGCCATTTTACATCAATCATCCCATTTAATCTTCTTAACAATTCTAGGTCCTTTTATTCCCATTTCACAGATAATTTAACAGACTCAGAAGTGAAGGAAATTGCCTTAGGTTACATAGCCAGTAAACTGATAGAGCTAATTCTGAACTCAGATTTGCTAGCCTCCAAAGCCTCTTAAGCTTCTAACTGCAATGTTAATGTATAGCAAATAGTCTTTAGCTGTGGATTTTCTTACTCGCCTAACAGCATTGATGAGGTCATATATTAGCAAGTGATCTTCAAATACGAGGTGATAGTTACAACGTACAAAGGCCAGACTATTTTAAGCAACTGCTTTTACAAGTTGTGATAGGACAGAGCCTTAAAACCGTCAACTCTTTCTGGGTATAGGGCTCAGATAGCCAAACATATTTAACCAGTAAAGTTGCTGATAGCAAGGGGGTTATTTTAGGTTGTTTCTTCTCCATTTGTGTATTTCCAGGACCAACTGCGTCTCCCATTGTGTTGAATAAACAAACGTCTGTTGACTGGATAGCTGGATGACTCACCTAGAAGGTGTTTTCAAATCTCACACAGAGCATCTCACACAAAACACTGACCTTTTTTTAGTTAGATTTATTGGGGTGACATTGTTTAGCAAGCATTACATAGATTCCAAGTGTACAATTCTACAGTGCATTGTCGACTTGTTAAGACCATTAAAGCAAGCCCCATCAACACTTTTTGTCACGCAGCTGCTTAGGGGCTGCGGGAACCTGCCTCTGGTGTGGAACAAAGAGGTTTGAGAAAAACATCACCACCTGAGAATGCAAAAAAAGAAATCTGGGACCACAGTAATACTCCAGAGGCAGGCTGCAAAACGGCGTCTTTTGCAGCGGAGCTGCCCATTTCCATCTCGGCGCCTGTGAAGCGCCAGTGTAGGCGGGAGACTGGCGTTTAGCCTGCATGGTGAACGTCAATGACAGTGCAACAATTACACGCCAGCTGCGGTGTGTGTGGACCCAACTGAAAAGTGGGAGGGAACATTGTTCACCTGACACACCCCAAGCCGCCCTGCTGCAGCCCAGAGCTACCGGAGGGGCGGTGGGACAGTTCAACACGCTTACCTCGACCGTACTTGCGCTTCAGCAAATGGGCGTACTCAGGCACTCGCACGTACCTCCCCTCCGCACACGCCAGCCTGCAGCGCACGCGCACTCCATCCTCGCAAGCTCCGTCAGTCCCTGCAGCGCCAGGGTAACGCCCCCGCAAACCCCGCCCCGCTTCGTGAGCAGAGCGCTCCATATCCGGGTCCTTACTGCTGCCGCTGCCTAGCTCATTCAGCATTGCCGGGAGTGGTGTGATTCCCGACCAAAATGGCGGCTGTAGGGCGAGTTAGCTCTTTCGGCTCATCTCTGCCGGGATTATCGTCGAGTTATACGGGTGGCCCCTTGACCAACGAACTAACATCGGGCAACGGCGGCATTGCAGCAGGCGACGACGAAGACGGGCAGAATCTTTGGTAACGACCCCACCCCTCCCTGGGTTCCTGCTGGCGCTCCTGGCCCTGCGGACGCCTCGGGATCCCGTGCCCGCCCGAGCTCGGCGCCCGGCCCAGGCCACTGCATTCTCGGCAGTCCCAGCCCAGGCGCGCTGAGGCCGGGTCCATCCCTCCCGCGCTGCGGCTTCTGGCCCCCGGCCTCAGTGTGCCCTTGCTCCCCGTTAGGTCCTGCATCCTCAGCGAGGTCTCGACCCGGTCGCGTTCCAAGTTACCTTCGGGGAAGAACGTACTGCTGCTGGGTAAGTGTCCCATGTCTCGATCTGTCCTGCCCGGCCCCACCCAGGTTGGGGTCCAGATCCGCCCGACAGCTTTGTGAGGACTGCGGGCCCTGGCTCCTCCCCGCCGCCCGACCTGTGGTTGACAGCTGGGAGAGAAGGGGAACCGGGACCTCTGCCGCAGGACCTGCAGGGACGCGCCCTCCCAGAGCCCTTTCTCCTCCACTGGATGTAGGGGGGCCCTGACAGCTTCCCCTGGTAAGGACAGGATGTAATAACCCATCTGAGGGATTCTAGTGGCTTGAGGTTTACCTAGAAAATAAGGATGGTTTTTCTTTCATAACAAAAATTGGTAGCAGGAGGCTCTTCATCAAAGCTCCAGTGCAAATGGTAAGCCATTAATATTTAATAGCCTACTCTTTGTATAATTGACAGTGAAGCTAAAAGTGAGGCCTGGTAGTCATGATAAATATTCTTATTTGATTCAGTTTATTCGTTTCAAGGGGCTCGTGTTCCAGTTGTAAAAGGCAGTGGAACACCTTTTTAGTTTTAGTGCCTCAGGCCAAATGGATGTAATAAGGAGAAATGGCCTAATGTCTTAATTCCCTGATTGTTGTATATTCCTTCTGTTCTCTGGAAGTTAGGCATTTTGTTTCTTTACTGATTTGGGAAGTGAGGGTAAAGGACAGAGAGAGAGAACAATTCACAGGTTGGTATTTTTGCAGGCTTAGCTCCTGAGTCATTTACAGGAGAGATTTCATTCATATTTTTTAAATGTGAGATATTGCAGTTTGACTTATAAGATGATGGTTAAGTTTTAAAACTTCGATATTGCTGTCTTGACTATTTTTGTTATGTACATGTAAAAACAGGAAAGGAAACAAGTCAAATCTACTTAACAGGGTCTGCTTTTAATAGGCATGTTTAGATAAAAACTAGTTATTGTTCATGAACTGCTGCCAGTCTAGAATATAATTCTTGACGTTCTTTGAAGTCACATGGAGATAGTTGAAAAATTAGTTTTTACCGTTGTTTTTAATAAGATTGAAAGTACCTACTGCACATTAACCTGGATTCAGTCGTGGCCCTATCTCATAGTAGCCAATAATCTTAAGCAAGTTCTTTGACATCTATACAGTTTCTTCATCTTTAAAATAGATATTATAGAAGTAATAATGCCTACTTTCTATAGTTACGAGGAGGACTGAATGAGATAATGTTTATAAAGTGGTAACAACATGACTTTTTATGATGGATTTGTGTTAATTGGATTAGAAAATATTTGATCAGAGCTCTCTTAAAAATTGAGTTAGTGCCTACCTATTGATACTTACAGAGCAAAGATTAGATTAGGATCCAAAAGCAAAAAAATTCCAGAAGATATTTGAAATTTACTAATTGAAAAAAATTAGTGTTAATTACTAAACTAAAATAGACTTAAGACAATATGACCTCATTGAAGTGAATTATATTTTAATTACTCTTAAGTTAAATAAGACTTCTTTTCAAATATTGCCATTGTAAAGGTCAGATTCCTAAATTTTGTTTTCATTTTATAAGTTCTTCTATTCCTTCTCTCTCTCTCTCTCTCTCTCTCTCTCTCTCGTATGCGGGTAATTCCCTGGCTGGGAATCGAACCCAGGCCACAGAGCCAGCGCCAGCGCCGAAGCCTTAAGCCACTACACCACCAGGGAACTCCCTGTCCATTTCTTGATGTTTCTAATTTGCACTGAGGTTGCACCATGCTTTTAAATCTGCTTTTGACACTGGATCAGTTCATGTGATTGAGTATACTTATAGGCCCCAGAGTATTTGATTCCCCATACTTACAATAGATTACATTTCTTTTGTTATGAGCTTAATAGTTCATAAAGCTCTATCTAGTATCAAGTTATGTGAGCTTGAAATTAAAATTTTTTTATGTGAGTTCTATTGGGATTTTCATCAAAGTCCTTTTCAGCTTTGTAAGAAGCTAATAGATTTTTATACTGATTACATAAGTAGAATTTTTTTTAAAAAAGCTCTAAAGATTTCCTAAACACATTTAATCATCACATATGGCAGCATTCAGTCTATGCTGGTTGAGGGAATAAATATATAAATAGGAATTGTGTGTTTTTTTTGTTATGAATTTGAAGCTGCTAGGGAGGAGAATCTTAACCTTAATATGCCTTTCATCAATTATGCTATTCTCTGGAGTTCCATATTTAAAAAATCAAATATGAGACTTTAACAAGGTTTTATATTTCCAGCAATAACCTAGAATAGGTATGATGACCAAAGCTTAATGTACCCCAGACACAAATTGCAGTAGCTTGCTGCATGGCTTCCCTTCTCCATTGCCTATGGAAGAAAAGGGTCAGGATTAGCAATGTATCAGTCATTCTCAAAGCATTTTCATATAAATCTTAGTTTACTGCCTCTTCTCCTGCCTTCCTAAATCTGGGAGATACATGTTAGTACCAATTTTTGGATGAGATAATCTTTTAAGTGGGATTTCTAAGGTTACTGTGTTCTGTGACTTTGGCATGGCTTTTCAACTTGATTGAAGTCCCTGCAAGAGTGAGTGTTCTATGTACTCTTCCTACTGCATAACTTTTTAAAAAGGCTGCTTTGAGCGAAAGTACTAATAATTATTTTAAAGTAAAATCCAAATATTTGTTGGAATTCTATAATGTATCTTATTGAGGGACACCACTCTGACCATTGCACTTGTGTTTAAGTAGTTAACTACTAGGCCTGACCCCTAGTGAAACCCAAAAACACTGTGACATCATTGTTTAATCATTCTCTTCCTTGAAAGATTTTGAGAATGACTTCAGTAAAGTTTATTTTTAATTTTAAAGGCAAAACTTCTTGTGTGTGTGTGTGTGTATGTGTGTGTGTATGTGCATGTATTTTAATATGATTTAATTTTTTACTTCTCTGGGTCACATTGGAAGAAGAATTGTCTTGGGCTACGCATAAAGTACACTAATAATAGCTGAGGAGCTAAAAAAAGATCCATGTGTAATTTTCGTAACGTTTTAATAAAGTTTACGAATTTGTGTTGGGCTGCCTTCAAAGTCATCCTGGGCTGCAGGTTAGAAAAGCTTGATTTAATTCATAAATTGCCCTTTTAGGAACTATTTTTTTCTTCTTTACCTTTATGTTTAGTCAATTTTACTACCGTAATGGTAATTATATTTTAATAGCTATAGTACTTTTAAGGGCACTTTCTCCATATCTTGATTACTTTCCCATGTTTTGATAAGAAAACTCCCTAGGGAAAATAATAATAACTTACATTTATAAAACACTTACATGTACCAGCCATGTAAAATTGTTTACATACTCTGTTTATCCCTTTAAACATCAGGAAACAGACTGTTAAATAAATTATTGTAGGGTTACACAGCAAAAAGAGGCAACATAAGAATTCTAAATTTTGATTCCCAGCCAGGGAGCTACCCCCTCCCTCCAAAAAAAGAAAAAAAAGGAATTCTAAATTGTGCAGCCTGTCTCCAGAGTCAGCATTCTTAACCTATCCACTAGACTGTCTGTCTCCCTAGAGAAAAAGAGAGCTTTCTTTGTAGGAAAAATAAGAAGGTATATTTAACCGTTATTAAGGAATTTTATCTGATTCTTCTAATGTATCTGTTTCATTACAAAAAATCTCATTGAGTTAGATTAATTGATGTCATTGTCCTAAGATACTTATGGAAACTGGGCTCCTAGTATAATGCCTGGCTTATAGAGGACATCATTATAATTACCTGATTCGAGGCCAATGTGAATTAATGAAAACTAGTTGGCCCTTTGGTACATTATGTAAGGCTCATTTTTCTCATCTGTAAATTAAGATGTTTGGATATAGTGATTGCTAAAGTCTTGTCTGATCTAATAATCTATATCTTTCTAAAATTCTAAAGCAGTGGTGTCCAACCTCTGGCTTCCCTGAGCCACATTGGAAGAATTATTATCTTGGGTCACATAAAATACACTAACAATAGCTGATAAGCTAAAAAATGGTCGCAAAAACCAATCTCATAATGTTTTAAGAATTTGTGTGGGGCCGTGTTCAAAGCCATACTGGGCCACAGGTTAGGCATGCCTGTTCTAAAGCTTGTGAGTTACTAAATATTTTTAAAGAAATGTTTTGAACACATATTGTAATTAGGTTTAAATTAGTAAAGTATTTCCTTGTTGATGTGGGCTATTTGGTAAGACCCAGGGAAGAAAATCTAGAGTCTCTCTTTCTCTCTGAAGGTACTAGTCCAGGATAGTATGTAGCTCTCCAAATAATCCCACATAATGCTGAACATCATCAGGAAGTATTTTTGAAACAGTCTTCTTTCTTACTCAGAAACAAAACTGGCTACTGTTGTGCTAGTTTTGAATTATTTCTTACTTGAATGATTGCAACTTGGAAACCTCAAGATATACATGGAGGAACTAGAGATCTATCTGTTCAGAGAAATAACTTGTCAAGGAAGTGGATGGTTTTCTACATGAGGACTGAAAATAATGAGATTGTTTAGTCTGAAACAATCTTGTGAGAATCTGAGATTACCATCAAGGTTCCATGACTTGTTTGTTGGAAACAGGTGTTTTTATCAGTAGAAATATGTTAACGCAGTTTTCTGGCATGATTGGTTATGGAAATTGATGCCAGGAATAGAATATTGCCAGCATGTGATACTGGATTAGTAATGTTCAAAGGATAACAAAATTACGAGTATTTATTGTATGTTATTAATATATGTTACTGCTACTACAAATATACCAAATATAAAATGCTGGGTCAAAAGTATATCTTCTAAGCCTTTCTATATAGTGTCACCAAACAGTTTTGTAGGAAAGTTGTACCATTTTACATTCCCACCATCAGTATATAAGTCCAGTGGCATATTTGTATTTTATAATGGTCAGGGTGGTCAACCTTTTATGTAGAGGATCAAATGCTAAATAATTTAGGCTCTGTGAGCCATATGATCTCTGTTATAACTACTATTCAGCTCTGTTCTTGTAGCTTCAAAATAACCATAGACAATACACAATAATAAATAAATGGGTATGGCATTGTTTAATAAAACTTACTACAAAATCTTTATTTACAAAAGTAAACCAGAGTTGGCCTGTGGGATAAAGTTTGTGGACCCCTGCTTTAGATTATTATGGGCATCAGTTTTATCAATAAGCACAGATACCAGTTATCAGAGGTTTTTGGTTAATGGAATATGATGTTTGGCACATAGTAGGTGTTCAATAAGTAAATGTTCGATGAATGATGACCAGCTTTTGCTTAAAGTAATGTTATTCCAGCTACAGGTATAGTCTGAACATAGGTTTGTCAAGTGTTAAGAGGAGTTCATATATTTCTCCCAGTGCTATCAAAAACAGAAACAGAGCTGGGAGGACCACAGATGTAGGCTGGTAGAATGGTAATTCAGCTGGTGTGAAGTCCACATGAGAGAATATCAGCAATAGCACTTTGAAAATGCAAAACTGGGAACAGCCTTGAGTTAGGAAAAAGAAAGGATCCAAGTTCAGCATGGGACTTTGTTATTAGTGAGTGACCCTGAGCTAACCATTTTGGACCTTACTTTATTTGTAAATTCAGGGCAGTAGCTGTTAGAAAGACATCACAGTTACCTCATTATTTATTTGTTCATCACATATTTATCAGAACATTTTGCTGAGTCATGTGAGGAAAATAGGGCTAAGATTTGGTCCCTGCCTGCTAGGAGCTTATAAACAAACTCCTGTAGTAAAAATCAAATATGTCAGTATGAAATAATTGGTAAAAAGGTCACATAAGATTTTGTGGAAAAGGTGGTATATGAGTAAAATTTTTCTAAGTAGGGTGGGGAGGAGAACAGTGTGGGCTGTGGACTAAGAGAGGGTATTATAGTAGTTATAACCTGGTGGAAAGGACTGAGGCAGCTCGGGTTTGCTGGAGTCCTTACCTAGAGTCACCAGCTCTGGGAGTCAGCCCTTTCTACCATTTGAAGCTGGGGTATTGCAGGCACATTACAACCTCCTTACATGTTGACTGAGATTCTTTCATACTTCATGGGATTAAAAAAACTAAAAGAAATTAAGTTTAAAATACTTTTCTCTCACAATTGGAAATCACTATTTTAAATTATTACAAGTATTACATGTTTCTTGCCAGAGAGAGAGAAAAAAATTGACAAAGATAGGAAAATGAAAATGACATATGATTAGGTGGTGAACTTATTATACATCAAGTTGACAATGCACTATAGAATTGTATGCCTGAAATCTATGTAATCCTTGCTAACAGATGTCACCCCAATAAGTCTAACAATAATAATGAATTAAAAAAAAAAAAAAGAAAATGACATATGATCCCACCACCTAGAGATAATGTGTTCATTTTTTCTATGTGTATATTTGCTTTTTGTTTTTTTAATTCAATAGTTTATTAATATGTTTTTTAAATTTATTGGGGTGACATTGATTACGTAGGTCCCAGTGTACAATTTTACATTACATCTATGTGTTGTATTATGCGTTCATCATCACACAGAGTCAGTTCTCTTTCCATCACCATATATTTGTGTCCCTGTCTTTTTTTCCCCCACCCGGTGCCCCTCTTACCCTCAGGTAACTATTAAATTATTGACTGTGTCCATGGGATTTGTTTCTTTGTTGCTTTTGATTTTCTGCTAACAAATTAAATTTCTCCATCCCTTTCCCTTATTTTACCCACTTTCCCATCCCTCTTCTCATCTTAGAAATGGCCCTCTAACATTCTTTGTAGTACTGGTTTGGTGTTGATGTATTTCTTTAACCTTTCCTTATCTGAGATGCTCTTTATCTGCCCTTCAATTTTGAATGCTAGCCTTGCTAGATACATTATTCTTGATTGTAGATTCTTGGTTTTCATCGCATTGAATATTTTCTGCCAACTCCCTTCTGGCTTGTAATGTTCCTGGTGGGAAATCAGCTGAGAATCAAATGGGTATCCCTTTATAAGTTACTACTTGCATTTCTCTTGCTGTTTTTAGAATTTTCTCCTTTTCTTTAACTTTTGCCATTTTGATTAGGATGTGTCTTGATATGTTCTTATTTGGGATTCTCTGTGCATCCTGGACTTGTATGTCTGTTTACTTCACCACGTTAGGAAAATTTTCAGTCATTATTTCTTCAATTAATTTCTTGATCCCTTGCTTTTCTCTGTCCCTCAGGAACACCTATGATTCTGATACTCTTCCGCTTAAAATTGTCCCAGAGGAATCTCAAACCATCCTCATTTTTCTGGATTCTCATATCTATCTGTTATAAATGGGTGTTTTCTTCTGGCTTTTCCTGCAAATCAGTACTTTGCGCTTCTATTGTATTTACTTTGGTGACTTTTACACTGTTATTCATTTCCATTAATGTAGTCATTATCTCTCTCTGGTCCTTTATAATGGTTTGTAAATCTTCTTTAATGCTTGCTATCTCTCTGTTGAAATGATCATTCAGTTCCTTAAGCATTTTTATAATCGTTGCTTTGAGCTCGGTTTCTGATGGTTCACCTGCCCCCATCTCTTTAATTCTCTGGTTTCTCATTTTTTGCAGCCTCTCTGGACCCTCCCAGCAGTAGTTTCTTTGGTGTTTGCTTCTGATACTGGGCAGGCAGAGGTCTGTAGGGAAGGGGCATTTGTGACTTTGTTTTCTTCCTGTGGCTCTGGGAATTGTGCAAGGAGTTTGGGCATGATTGCACCTTTCTATTCTGGATTTCCCCTGTGCACGGATTCTGCCCTGAGCTTTGGGGTCAGTCCTGTTTCCTGGTCTTTTCAGACCGTCCTGGTTGTGGGCTCAGAAATGCACACATGTAGCCCCTTCTTTCCTTCTCTTCCTTCCCAGCCAGAGTGTACACACTGCAGCTCCTTACCACCCAGCTGCTCCCTGTCCTCAGAGAACCGAGTGAAGTCTGGCTGCTTTGGTTTGCGGACCAGTCTGCACCTCCTGGGGCCAAAGTGAGGTGGGTGCAGTATCTCATGCCTTGCCTGTGCGCCTCATTTCCTCTGTCCTGAGGTCCAAGTGAGGCCTGGAGTGTTCTCCCACTGCCTTCTTCCTCCTCCCTCCCCCAGTGGTAGAGTTCCAAGCTGGGACCCAGGCAGCCACATCCCCACTCTTCCCTTTATTTCCCTTTTGTTTAACCCACTCCCTGCCTGTAGATAACTTAATGCCATGAGTGAGTTTCTTAGCCGTGACTGTGTGTTGTGTAGAGGGACCTTGGTTGAGGTATAGGTGTTTTCTTAGTTGTAATCTAAGTTTTCCAGAGGTCCCTCACTGCCATTTTATTGCATCAGCTTATATTTGTATGTTTTAAACTAAATAGACTCATACATTGTATACTGTTTCAAAATCAGATTTTTATTTATTTTTTACTTTATGTATCAGAAGTTTTTTTCATGGCAATGAAAATGGTTTTCTCCCTTTCAGTGACTGAATAATATATGTAGCTATACCGTATTAATTGATTGATAAATAGATTATTATTGTTATACCTCATTTTCCACTTGCCCAGTATTTGGGATAAACTCCTAGAAGTTGAATTGTTGGGTCAAAAGCCTTTCTATATAGTATTACCAAATAGTCTTCTAAGAAAGTTTTTTTATTTTACATTCCCACCATCAGTATGTGAAAATATTTGTCTAGCACCATTGACAATACTAAGGATTATTTATTTTAATCTTTGTCTATCTGGTAGGTAGGTTAAAAATTGCATCTTAATTTAAAAGCAATTTAATTGTAGAATATATATCATATTTGTTGATTGAGAGTTATTGCTTTAGTGTGACTTTGACCTTCTAGAGCATAGGAACTATTAATAACCATTGGGATTAGCATTTATTGGCCTTTGTAAATGTTTATTGAATTAAAGTCAGTGGTTTTCAGTTTATGTCCAGTCATTCTGCAAGAGTGAGGGAAATGATGAAGTGTAAGTTCTTATTAAAGTGTAATGTGGATTGTGAAATGATGATATTCAAAAGTAAGGCTTTGATCACCCAGTGAGATAGGAACATACATATTATGCCTGTTACTTGGGTATTCTGGCAGGTGCTTTATTATGTAGAAGAGAGTTTTGAGCCCAGGGTTACAAAGCTGAGCTAGTATTCAGAATTGTGTTTGTCTAACTTTCTGCTATATGGGCACTTCTTAACATATTGGAAGGATATAGTCTTTTTTTTTTTTTTTTTACTTCATTGGGGTGACTTTGATTAGTCAAAATTACATAGGTCCCAAGTGTATAATTCTATATTACACCGTCTATATGTTAATATTGTGTTCATCACCCAGAGTCAGTTCTCTTTCCATCACCATATATTTGTGTCCCTGTCCCTTCTCCCCCACCTCTTCCCCACTTACCCTCAGATAACTACTAAATTATTGACTGTGTACATGAGTTTTGTTTCTTTTTACTTTAACTATCAAACTCAGTTTCTCCATCCCTTTCCCTTATTTTAGTCACTCTCCCATCCCTCCTCTCATCTTAAAGAAGTCCCTCTAACATTCTTTGTAGTACTGGCTTGGTGGTGATGTATTTCTTTAACTTTTTCTTATCTGAGAAGCTCTTTATCTGTCCTTCAATTTTGAATGCTAGCCTTGCTGGATACATTATTCTTTGTTTTCATCACATTGAATATTTTCTGCCAATCCCTTCTGGCCTGTAGTGTTTCTGGTGAGAAGTCAGCTGAGAGTCAAATGCGTCTCCCATTATAAGTTTCTACTTGCATTTCTCCTGCTGTTTCTAGGATTTTCTCTTTTTCTTTAACTTTTGCCAGTTTAATTATGATGTGTCTCAGTGTGTTCCTGTTTAGGATCATCTTGTTTGGGATTCTCTGTGCATCCTAGACTTGTATGTCTATTTCCTTTGCCAGGTTACGAACATTTTCAGTCATTATTTCTTCAACTAATTTTTTGATTCCTTGCTTTTCTTGTCCCTTCTGGTACACCTATTATTCTGATATTTTTACATTTGATATAGTCCCAGAGGGTTCTCAATCCATCCTCATTTTTTTGGAAATAATTTTGTAATTGATTTTTCAATGTATTTCCTGCTGGCTTTTCCTGCAAATCACTGCTTTGTGCTTTTATTTTATCTAATTTAGTTACTTTTATTCCATTCTTCATTTCATTTAATGTAGTCATTATCTCTCTCTGGTCTTTTATATTGGTTTGTAAGTCTTCTTGGAGGGATGTAGTCTTGAACAGCACATGCTTTAGCGCTTTAGCTGGTTAACAGCCTCCTGCCTTGCTGGCTGAGGCCAGAGAAATGTTCTTTGTGAGATCGGGAGCAGACCAAAAGCCCCCTACTCTGCCTGACTCATCCAGAAGAACCATGGAAGGTCTTAGCCAAAAAGTAGTTCCAGTGAAGATCCTTCATGGGGGGATTGTCATCAGAGCTTTCAGATAAAATAGAATGATTTATTTTACATCATGCAAAGCCAACTAAAAATGTCAGCTTTATGATGGTGTTATCTCACTGGCAAGCTAGAATTCTCTCTGTTCTGATTATCTTGACTCTGTGAACATGTACCCAACAGAGGTATGAAAATGTGAAGCAAAGATCTGTGTGGGAACATAGGTATCAAGCAGGCAAACTTGGGCAAAGCAAGAAAAGTACAGTATTTCAGTTTTCTACAACAGTAGGAGAGGAAACTGAGAGAAAAGGGAGACAGAGTACTGCTTAATTGTACCTTCTGTCACTTCTATTTACGGTAGACTGTTTGTTAACTGGAACTCAAGCAACTGGCAAACATCTTTTTGCCAGTTGCTTGAGATAGTGCCAGTTGCATGAGTTCCAGTGAACAGAGAGTCTACTTACATTTATCCAGTATCTACCAATCCCCATGGGTTCCGGTTACTAAGAGTCTACTGTATCTTGAGCTGGTGAAGACTATCAGAAGCTGCTTTAGAAACAATGGCAGTCTACAGTGTTTAAGAGCATTTCTAGATTCAAATCATGACCCTTTAACAAGTTGCTTAATCCAGATTATAATGCTGATCTTGTAGGGTTATCATGAGGAATATATGACATAATTTTTGTTGAAAAACAATGGTATACGTTGGAAATGCTCAAGATAGCTATTATTAATGTATTCTGTGTACGTTAAGTGTTTTGCTTTAGCTGCTTCTTTTCATATGATTCATGTTTTTATGTGATCTTTTAAAAACACTCTTGATTTCTTATAAAGGAATTTTATTTCTAATGTAGCACTGATCAAGAAGTAATGAATGATGATAGTCATAGAACTTCAAATCCACCACTATAGAGATTGTCTGGTCTTACTTCCTCTATTTACATAAGCCTGGGAGCAAACAGAAATACTTGACTTGTCCAGGTTCATACAAATAATGGTGACAGTTTTGTAATTAGTAATTATATCTTAATTTTCTAATTTTTAGTCTTTTAATCAAATTGTCATCATAAAGTTTATGGATATGGCATCCTGTTGAATTAGAGATCTATTGCCAAAATAAAAAGGCATCATGAGCACACCTTTGTCCATACACTGTTTTGGTAACTGTGTTTAAGGAGATTTTCTGTTGTACAATTTGGTTTTCAAATTTGAGCTGAGAAGAGATGAGAATTGATGGTGTTATTATTGCTTTATGGTAAAAGTAAGTTCTTTTAAGTACTTGGATCTTATACTAGGCTCACAGAGGGTCTTATTTGGACAGAGTTCAAATAATTTAGAATATAGGCTTATTTACGGTGGAGAATTTCACTATAATTTGATCCACAAATCTTTCCTCTTTTGGCCCATCCACTGGGACAGGGTTTGGCCTATCAACTGTTTATGTATGGCCAGCAAACTAAGAATGGAGTTTGTTTGTTCATATTTTTTAAGAGTTGGGGGGAAAAACAAAGATGAATATGTAACAGAGACCTTATATGACCTGCAAAATCTGGAATATTTACTATCTCGTCCTTTACAGAAAAAGTTTCCCAGTACCTGGATGAGGACATGAGGATAGGTTTACTATAGTAGAATTTGATCTAATGAAATATTTTTATTTATTTATTTATTTATTTATTTATTTATTTATTTATTTATTTATTTTAATTCATTTTTATTGTTAGACTTATTGGGGTGACATCTGTTAGCAAGGATTACATAGGTTTCAGGCATACAATTCCACAGTGCATTGTCAACTTGATGCATAATAAGTTCACCACCTAATGTGACCCCTCTTTCCATCCCCTTATATTTAG
>PVJL010010700.1:0-47487 GCA_004026885.1 Lyroderma lyra
ATGTGGGGGGGCGCAGCGTCTGCGGGGGCGCGCAGCATCACTGGGGTGAGACGACGCAGTGAACGGCGGTTCCGTCCTTGGCGGGGTGGTTTAGCAAGAGCCCTCACGCCTCTGATGTGCCGGCTTCGTCGTTTTCCACCCCAACCCCCACCCTGCTCCTGACCGTCAGAGGCTCCCGGCCAGGACGTGTTCAGAATTGGGCGCAGTTAGACGTGGGGGTGGCCGTCTGCTATTGCAGCAGCTCACGAGTCCGAGACGTGCTCTGCGACGGGTCGGGGAGCTGTCCCGACCGACAGGCCCGCGCAGACGTTTTCGGGGCCAGGGCTGCTGCTCCGAGTGGCACGGCCCCCTGGACGGCCATCGACCTCTGGCCCAGCCCTTAACGATACAGTAATGGGGGATGGTCACTAGGTATCCCCTAGAAAGGGTGAACCTCAATGTAAGAGATGGGCTTCAGTTAATTATGTGTCAGTGTTGATTCACGAAGTGTAATAAATACATGAATGCAAGATGCTAATGATAGGGAAGCAATGCACGCGTCAATCTCTACACTGTCTCCTCAACTTTTCGGTAAATTTGGAACTCTTCTATGACTTGGGGCTGACACTGCCTGACCTGGGACAGGGTGTGGAAGGAGCTGGTGGGGTTTCTGAGCTGCAGCTAAAGAGTGGACACACGAGGGTTGTCCAGAAAGCATCCAGCCATGGAATGTGGAAAACAGAGGCATTTATGGCTGGAGTTTTTCCGGACAGTCCTCATATTTCTAATTTAAGAATCTATAGCTCTCTCAAGTCATGGTTCCAGGTTAATTATTGCAAGGACTGTATGCAAAAAATTCACTTGGCTATAACATTAACTAAAAATCCCACAGTTAAATAAATATTCTACTGAGCAATTTCCTTAAAACAAACACCAGTAATTCAAAGCTTAAGACAATACATGGGCCTTTGAATTATTAAAAAAATAAGTGTTTCAATATTAAAGGAAGTTTCTTTGTCTATATTAGTTAAAAGGCTGAAATGGGAACTTCATAGCAACACAAACTATGGTAGATTACACTTAAATGTTATTTAAGAACTGATACACAATAGACACAAGACTTATGCCTCATCCTCTCTCTTTAAATAGTGTAAAATATTGAATACAATGTGCAGTATTTTAAAAAACAATTGCACTGATAGCTTTAGATCCTCTTAAGTTTCCTGAAAAACAAAGCAAAAATCAGAGAAACCATGTATCCTCTGGATTCCACTAAGCCAAAGATATTTGGAATTTATGAGGAATCATTTCCACGTTGCTTAGAAGAAAGCTTTAAATTTTCTTTAGATATAACCTAGATGCCTTCGGGTGGTCATTTTCAATACAAATTTCAGTGAAATGGAAGAAATAGAAGATTGACATGTGAAAAGGACTCAGTTGTAAATGCCGAATTGAAGTTGCGTGCTATTTTTTAGTGGCAAATATTGCTGCTTTCGAGTTGAGTGAGTAGACTGCGCTGTAATGAGGAAGACTTCGTGGACAACAGGAGCGCTGTCACGACGAAAGCTCCTGGAGCAGTGACGCTGGGGACCGTGGCCTGGCCAGAGGGCGTGGAAGGGCCCCTGTGGTTGGACAGCAAGGATGTCCATCCCACTGCGGCCCTGGTCGGGCAGCGTTCAGCCACTGTCGGGCCTGCCCATAGGACGTAGGTGGCCGAGTCCCCGAAGCCTGGGCTGCGGACGCGCCACAAATGGAAGACGAAAGGAAGAAATGATGGAGGCGCGCACGCCTTTCCTGCAGCTGCTGTAGCAAACTGCCCCCGCTTAGTGGCTTCAAACGCCACCACCTTATTCTCCTAGAGCTCTGGAGGTCAGCAGTCCCCAGGACGCTTTGCTGAGCTGGATAGAGGCGTCAGCAAGTTCACACTGTCCCTTTGGAGGCTCTGGGCAGGACTGGCCCTTATTTCTGGGTCCCCAGGTGGCAGGTGTCCCTCCAATCTGCCTGCTCTCACATCTCCTCCTCCTCTGTGTGTGTCCGGTCCTCTCTGCCTTTCTCGTGTAGAATTGCATGCTATCGCATTTTGTGGCCCTCCTCGATAATCCAGGATATATCCCCCTCTCAGGATTACTTTTGTTGGCAAAGACGCTTCTCCTAAATAAGTAATAGTTAGAGGAATTCGGGCTTTATGACTTTGGGGGCCAGTACTGGCTTATACAAGGTGTGGGTAACTGCTCTCTCTCTTTCTCTCTCTCTCTTTTTTTTTTTTGGTTGGTTCCCTGGCTGGGAATCGAACCCAGGCTGCAGTGTTGAGAACACTGAAACCTAGCCACTACACCACCAGGGACCCCAACGAGTAGCTCCAAAAGAAAGGTGGTTTCAGTAACAAGTACGCCCTGGGCCCCAAAGTAGATGCAAAGGGAAAAGGGGGTCGGCAGGTGGGCAAGCAAGCTGCTAATAGTGTCAGTGACATGAGTGCCAAAAATGTATGCCTTGTAAGGAAAAGCTGTATTAAAATGATAAGACTCAATATGAAGACCAGCCACGTGTGACTTCTGCAGTTACAAGGGGTGCTCACGGTGGTGACCATCAGCATTTAGACACTTCTGATCACAGTGAACTACTGCTGAGCAACGCTGACCAAAGTGCCCACTTGTGTCACTGCACACGCCGTTTCAGTTTCTTCCTGAAGTCCCGCCAGTGTGGCCGGTTTCCTACAGGACACCACGTCCTGTAAGGTCCCCACAGGTAGAAGTCACGGGGTGCTAAGTCAGGAGAACGCGGGGGAAACTCAAACAACGTTCTTGAATTTCAAAATGGTCTTGTGCTCCTCGAACAACCGTGCTTCTGACATTTTCTTTGACTGTCCTGCCTGTCGCATCATGGTGACACCGGCATTCATCTGATTAATGCCACCTTTTGAGCAAACATCATACTACACATTCCTACCGTAATTCAGCTTCCACAAGTAATACACAGGTAACATCTCTTAAAAAATTACACATTTTTTGACATCCCCAGTATATTTAAAAGAGCTGAAAACCTGCCTCAAAAGTATATAGATTATTTTAATTCATATTAAAAATGCATGAAGTGTTTAGATACATTTATAATATATAATATCACATAACTATATTAGTGATTATTTCTTGTTGGTGTTTTCGGGTGATGTTTATATTTATTTAGTTTGTGTAGTCTTCATATCTACCTTAAACAAAATGAAACTTTGGAAAAGGCCAGCATTATTTAATCTCATATATGAAGGCTTTGGGACGGCCTATGGAAACATCGTATTTACTTAAAATATTTGGAGTAAAATGTGGCACTGTGGGTCAAGCAAGCACCCTTATAGGATCAGAAATACAGTCCCCATTTCCCTGAGGTCTGTGTCTTCAGATAGGACGACAGGAGCTTGTCGTTCTGGGTCAGGAGCCCGCGAGGTCCTGCCTGCCCGCATGCGGCCTCCAGGAATGCGGTGGCGGGGCGGGGGGGCAGGCGTGAGCGGCCCCGCGCTTGGCAGTCTGCTTTCCTCACCTAAACCCTCCTGCAGTCGCTGGTAGTGCCACTGTCAGCTCTCTTCTCTGTGGGCGTCTCCGAGTCGAGGCGGATGCAGTGGATTGGAAGCACCTGGAACTCTAGGTGAGAAGGACATTCACGCCAAGCAGTCCCGAGCGTCAGGCGGAGAAGTGGTCTCAGCGACTGAGTGTGCAGGAATCCGGAGCGGGGACGAGGCGCTTGGAATACAAAGCTGTCAAAGGCGTTTAGTTGGGAAGCGTTTTCAGAAAAGTTGGTAGAAAGGTTAGTCTGTTCTTTTTTAAAATCAGGAAAGGAATTAAGCAATGACCCAAAGCAAACAGGCAGGTAAGAATGGTCATTTGGAGCCACGGGATTCAAGGGGCTGGAACTGAATGGCAGAAGTCGGTGTCAGGTAGACAGCCGCGTAACGAGGCCGCCGTCCGTGGAGACAGCAAGATGGATCTCAGTGAAGGTCGTCATGGACGTGCTGCGCTGGGGACGAACAGTCACCGTTGAGCTCCATCAGCATTCCGGCACGGAGGGTGAGGAAACGACTCTGTGCTTTCCAAAGATGGCCCGGCGAGGCCTGCAGCCTCCACTCCGTTTCCTCCTAACCCTGCTGACGCGTGTGAGCGTCCTGCGGTCGTGACACAGAACCGCCAGCACACACGTCGCTTTTCAGTGTATCGTTGCCCATGAAGTTTCTTAGTTGTTGTTTTACAAAATGTTAACAGAACCTCAAAGTGACAATGTTTCTGTTACTTTTAAATAAAATGAAAGGCACGTGTGATCGTGCTCACATGCTCTTATCTCTGAATTTATTGACATTTTAAATTCAAATGTCAAACTTAAGACAATGTTTTCATAATGAATAGAATAGAGGAAGTTTTGGAAGCAGATTATGGAGAGTGGGTTAACAAAATGCAAAAACTCAGGGATGACTTTGGGAAATACAATTTTGTATAAAATAATCAGAAATAAGTTCTGCTTTTAACATAGCAGTATAACTCAGTCTCAATCAGTGCCACCCAGATACGCTTTCTCACACGAAGTGATGTGGCCATATTAGGTCACTGCTACTTTGTCCTAGGTGAGCTCTAAGGGCAGTAACGTACCAGGTATTCCAAGGAGGAAGAGGATTCTTACTTACATTTCTGTCGACAGCTTCTCAAACTTAAGACGTGCAGAGGTACCTGGGGATCACATCTCTGACTCAGGACCTCGGGTTGGGCCTGGAGAGTCTTCCGGTCCAGCAGGCACCCTGGTGGGAATGCTTCCGATTCAGGCACCACGATTTTGAGCAGCAAGACCCTGCAGTGGCTCAGAGCCAGCCGCCTGCTGACCGGAGCCATCACTGGACATTCAGCCCCGGGGCCGTAGCAGGCGTGGCGGAGGGGGCCGTGCAGTCGGCGTGCAGCTCTTGTCGTGAAGTTCACAAACGCGACCCACTCAATGGTCGGTTTCAATTTTTTCCTGCTTTTAGCTACGATTTCTTCTTAATCCCTTTAAAACAGTGCCACTGGTAGAAATAAACACAACCCAACTCTTTTTTAGGGAATAGATGCTGTCTGTTGCTTATAAAGTCTTGTGGTTAGTGTGAAAAAATATCAAGTTTCTATTCCGTGCCTGCCAATACGAGCTTTTCTTTCAGGAAATAAGGAAAATAAAACCAGATTATTTGTAAGTTTTACAAAAGAAGTCAAGTGCATCTTTTTGAATTGTGTTATAAGCATCCTCAGCATTTAAAAATGTTGTTGGAATCAATCACTTAAATCAATTTTTACATGCCTCGTGGTACACAGATGAAAGGTACTGGAATGGCAACGTTTGGGGTGCCAGCGGGCAAATGCTCTGATGCAAATGTGTGAGAAGGTACACGGTTGTGAAATAAAGAGAAAAGAAATCACTTGGAAAGAGCAGAGCTGTTAAAAGTGTGACCTAGCTCTGCGTCCTTGGGAAAACCATTTAACTTCTGTGCCTCCGTTTCCTCGTGGCTAGAACAGGGCTCCGGAGAGCCGACCAGTGAGTCGTCCTAAGGGAGTCCGTAACCATGCGGTGCACTGAGGTGAGTTTCGGGACCACTGTCTGCGCGCAGGTGTTGCTGTCCCGGGCACCGTCGCACGGGATGGTCATTGCGTACGGAGCGTCATCACAAAAGCAGTGGGCACGCGTGTGTCCCTTCCGAGCTACCTCCCAGTAAGCCCGCACCCTGTGATGTTTCTGTCCAAACGTGTGTCACCAGGGGGATTAAATAGTTCCTCTTTGTGTCGTCACACTGGGGGGAACGGCAGACCACAGACACTCAGCTGACCGGTGGTCTAAAGGTCCCAGTGACAAGCGTCCTGAAATCCCCTGTCGTCTACTCGGTCCCGGGGTCAGGTCCCCGAGGCAGGCGAGGAAGGGAGGGAGAGGAGGGAACTGGGGAGGGAGAGAAGGGAGGGAGGGAGGGAGCACTTCGGGAGGCCGGACACAGAAAAGGAAGTTAGCGGGGGTGGGGGGATGGGGGGGTGGGGGGTGGGGCAGGGGCACCGCGGGTCTGTGTTGGGTGCAGAGGACCCCCCTCGCGG
This sequence comes from Lyroderma lyra, assembly GCA_004026885.1. Lineage (NCBI taxonomy): Eukaryota > Metazoa > Chordata > Mammalia > Chiroptera > Megadermatidae > Lyroderma > Lyroderma lyra. The sequence goes on from PVJL010010700.1 coordinate 6,060, forward strand.
TCGGGTGGGGTGCACACGGCACGGTGTGCGGTTTGCTATGGGCCCTTTCACACTGCAGCCTAGAGCTGCCGGCGCGGATGTTCCAGAAAACGGTGGCTACGCAGGGGAGCTGGCTGTGGGCTTCGGTACCCCTTAAAGCAAGCGGGGGTGTTTGCAAACAATTTAGAACCTCCCCCGCCCCCCCCCCCCCCGCCTGACTTGGTGCGGGCTGTTCCTCCACCCACCTGGGCGGCAGGGACAGACACGCTGGGTCTCGCTCCGGCCCTTTCAGGCTGACAGATGGACAGATGGACAGTTGGGTCATCACAGCACTCAGCGCGACGTGCGGTGCTTCCTGGACGTCAGTCACTTCTCTGAGGCCAACGAGCTCGGTCAGCAGACGCTCCCGACCTGTCACGCCCACGGTCCTCGGGGGCTGTCGCTTGCCGAGAATGAGGTGCTAAAGGCGTCCACCCCTCCTCTCCCACTGTGTTTAGTGGCTCCCTCCCCCAGGCGTTTCTTAGGGGCGGCGGCGTCCACAGTTCGGACGGCTCTGACGTCTCCGAGTTGTACGACAGAAGTCAGAGGGCAGTGGGACCCTCCCGCTGCCATGACCTTCCTCTCGGGGACGCGCATGTCTCAGACGTACGTCGTAGGAGGTTTGCTAGCATCCCTGCCCCGTGCTCGTCAGGTTCCGGGCGGCACCTCCCCCGGGTGCGACTGTCGAAAATGGGTCCAGGCACCGCCACGTGTCCCCTGTGGATCAGAAAAATCTCCCACTGACACTCAGTAATGCAACCGCCGAACGGCCGCGTGCATGTACGAGGGCCGTTCGGGAAAACATCTCCCACTGCCCACGTCACGAGCCCGGCCACGCGGCCCCGGCCACTGCCCACGTCACGAGCCCGGCCACGCGGCCCCGGCCACTGCCCACGTGACGAGCACGGCCCCAGCCACTGCCCACGTGACGAGCACGGCCCCAGCCACTGCCCACGTGACGAGCACGGCCCCAGCCACTGCCCACGTGACGAGCCTGGCCACGCGGCCCCGGCCACTGCCCACGTGACGAGCACGGCCCCAGCCACTGCCCACGTGACGAGCCTGGCCACGCGGCCCCGGCCACTGCCCACGTGACGAGCACGGCCCCAGCCACTGCCCACGTGACGAGCACGGCCACGCCGGGTGCTTCCGGGACAGCCCCCGTGCGGAGCCCTGTTTCCCTGTGTAGCGGTGCAGCTGCTGGCTGTTGAAGGTCAAGGAGAAATGAGGGTCGTTGGAAGGAAGAAAAGCTGCTCCCTTTTGCAGGGTTGCTGGTACCTTGACCTCTCCCTGGAAGACTGCCGTGTCAAGATGTAACTAGCTGCACTATCTCCTGGGGGACGTGGGCTCCGGGATTTATGTCTCAAGCCATGCAGGATGGAGTTTAATAAAATTCAGGGGGTTCTCCTAATAACCTCTCGTCCCACAATTCTTGCTCTCTACGCCGGGTCCTGTGTCCCACGGGTGCGGGCTGCGCTCGGTGACGTGCACCCTCAGACCCGGAAACTCCGGTGTGTCAGAGCCAGTCTTTCCCTGAAGAGGGGCTGGGTGCAAGGATTTCCTAACAGCTTCTGAACAGATCAGCGTTTTCTCTAGATAGTTACACCGTCGTTTCACATCAGCCCCGTGACGATGTTCAAAGAACCTGGAGTACTGTCCCCAAGCAGGCGCACCAGATACTCAGTGAAAGGGCAATGGCAGAAAACAGTGTGTCGAGGTGACTGCATTGACATTTATAGAAACGGTTTCGGTACAGGTAGAGCCTGAGTTGTTGGGAAAATGTGTCCTTGCATATTGGCTTTTGCAGCCCTCCCTGATGAACATGCAGGAGTTTCCCCGGTCTGGTAGTGGGGACCCATTTGCAAGTAGTCACCCCGGGACGTGTCCGGAAGGTAAAGAATCTCCCCAACTTGAATAATGCAAAGAGGCGGTGACCCAGGGCCTGGGAGCCCAGGGGAGCTTCCTGCCCCTGGAGAGAAGGTTGTGGCGTCTCCCTCCCTAGGGGCAGCTGTGTGTCAGGATCTGCATCAAGACTTAGTGCATTGCGCTGTGTCTGTCCGTTGGTGACAAATGTGTGCGTGTGCTTGGTGGCTGTCACAGGAGAGGTGAATGGCTCCCTAGGATTTGTCTGGAAAACTGAGTGACAGTAAGGTGGACAGGATGAAGGAGAGTGGGTCAGTCTTGGACGTGTAACCCTCGGACCATGCCAGACCGGGTGGTGCTGGTTGACTAGCTACCACTGCGCCTGCCCTTGTGAGTTAGGGTGGATGTGAAGTGGGGTCGCAGCTTACCCGCTGTAGAAATAAGGAAAAAAGCAAACTCTCAAATCATCAAGTTCTACACGGAAATGCGCACTGAAGGCCGGATTTATCATTTTTCTTTTTTTAGTAAGGTTTTTTTTCTCATGAGCACAGTCATTCACTTGACTCCTGAAAAGCATCTTAGAGAGAAGAGGGTAGAATGGGCTTTCCCAGCCTGCAGTAGGCCCTGGTTAACGTCTGCACGGCTTTGAACTTGGGGCTGTGATCCGTACGTTGGGGGTGTTCGCATCAACCTCTTCTGACTGTTTCTGAGCATTTAACTCAGGACCGTTGACAGCCACATTAGGAGGAGCTGTTTTGAAGTGAGGACGGAGAAGAATCAGTCAGGTTGGAGGCGTTGCGTCTTTACACGGGGAAGTGCTGTTTAGTGATGCAGGCAGGCTGGCGTTAGCACCCCGAAAACGGTGCTCCCAGTGTCACCGCAAGCCTGGGCGCCGCACACGCAGGGCTGTATGTGACCTAGGAAGCCAGCTGCTTGCGAAGTGACTGCATGTAAGTTGTTGATAGACACACTTTATTGGGAACTGTAATTCCAACAGTTGTTGCTTGGACACATTAAATTCTTAACCATAATACTTTTGTTAATTTTTCCAGTTATATTCATTATAATAAAAAACAATTTTCTGCATCTAATGAACTCTTGAATTATGAGATTCTACATTTAATACGAGGATAGGAAATAGGGTGGATTTTCACATTTAGGGATTTCATAATGGGATAAAAGGCCAAGAGCCAGTTGAAGCAGCAAAGATACGAAGTACATCATTCTGACTTTGGATAAAACCATTCTGATTTTTTGAATTATGGATAGAAGAAGTTTATATTGATGGCAATTATTAATACAGGGAAAATATGCATGTTGTTCTTCACTTCCCTGAGATCATATGGAAATAAAATAGTGGTAAGTGGCTTCAAAATTGATATAAAAAAGACGCACAAAAGAATACGACTGAATTTCAAAATAGACACTTCGGAAGGCCGTAGGTATCTCACGGTATATTGGTGCTTCCACTCCTTCAGTCGTGTGCGCAGTCATTTTCAGAGTCAACACTGAAACTTCTTCACATCTCCTGTTGTATTGAACATTTTCAGATGATTAAAATAGTAATTTCTAATTTTAGACAATGTATAGCATCTTCAGACACATAAAAACTACCTGTAAAATGTGTTTTGATAGAGGGAGACAGTGGCTGTTATCATATTCATATATTTTTTACCAATATACTTTGCTTACTATTGGTGTGACATAAAAGGTGTTTCTATATGTATGTAGATTTGTGTATTTGTACGTGTACAAATATATACATTATATATGTTAGACATGTGAGGGCTGTCCGGAAAATATCCAGTCATGTAAACTGAAAAATAGAGGCATTTATAGTTGGATCAGAGCACACACACACACACACACACACACACACATATATATATTCTGCTCATATTAATATTTTGCACATCCTATTAAGTGACTGCATTATGTAATGTAAGACCATTCATAACTATACTTATAGGTTGAGTCTAAGATTTTTCTATGTAAAAGTTGAGATGCGTATTCTTAAACATTCATATTTATGTATATTATTATTTCAGCACGATATTTGCTCTGAGGAAAATTTAGGAGTCGAGTAGCGTGCACTTTTTGCTTATTTCCTAAAACATAATACCACGTTGCATTTTGAAGGTTGCAGTGAGTTGTTGAGTGATAAGCAAAGATCTGCTCTCAACTGCCTTAGCTTCGTGAACAAGCGTGTCCTGATTAAAAAAGGTCAAGCCCAACTTGGCCAGCCCCGGCAACACGCGCTGCTGACAGAAGCCGACTTCGGACACCCCGTGTGAGAAAAGCAACCCCCCCTCTTTTAGGCCACTGTGGTAGGTCCTCCTTTCCTTGCCTTTTGCCTTTTTATTTATCACACGATTTGAATCCTGTGTGACTCTCACAGTGTGCCTAGTGAGGGTGAATGCTTTTCATTATTTGGTATGAAGTAATAAACCTTATTTGGTACGAAGTCTAATGAATCCTATCCGATGTCCTGTTGAGGAAACAACTTGGTTGGGACGGTAAGCATAATTTTTTAATGGAGAAGTGAATGTACTCTGATATCCTCTAAACCTTTTAAAAGTATTTTGGAACTAGGTAGTTTCAGAATTGTTTTGTTTAGACTGGATTCGTGGACTCCTGAAGCCAGCTGCTCTTTAGATAGCCTTTCCCATTGGGGATTTAAAATTCCAGGAACGTGTTAAGTGACAGGGAGATGGGGAATGACAGTTAATAGAAATGGAAATAGAAGGAGGGAGAGAGAGACAGAGAGAGTGATAGACAGAGACAAAGACACAGAGAGACACAGAGAGAGAGAGAGACAGAGAGGCTGACATTAAAGGACCTAGTCTTTAGTGTTTCGAAAACTCGTGCTAGTAGCTTTCCCACGTCGTGTGAACTCCTGCCGAAAACTATGTCCAGGCCACGTGGATCTCATGGGTGGAAAGTACTTCCTTACCGGGGCCGTCAGCAAGTGTGAGCTGGATAAAGCCCTGATTCCAAGTCTGCAAGTGCATGAGACCCAGCATCTTCTAACTGAAAGGAAGGAAATTCCTGCCCCTGCTGCTATTGAAAGGTGTTCCATTATAAATAGTCTTTTGTCTTAAGTTCTATCATAAGACACTGGTGCCATTCACCTGGAAAATGCAAAGAGCCAGGTAACTGAGGGACAAGGCAGTGAGCTCACACGAAACAATTGGCAGGTCTGTGCATCAGCACTTTTTGCAAACTTGCATAAAAACACTGGTACTACAAACCATTCTAGAACATGGAAGTCCTTTCTCTAAGCAATAGCGCCTTCCATATGTTTTCTTTTTATTAATGGCACTAATTAATATGACTTTCCTGCGTGAAAATTCTTCCACTCCCCTCCTGGGATCCGGTTCAGTTTTCTTAGGGATTTAAAATACCTCTACCGTCTCAGCTCTCTCTGGTGTTGCATGTGTAGCTTTCACAAAAGGAAACAAAATGTTGCCTTTTTAGCTCTTGGTCTGGATTCTTCTGAAATTCTCCCTTCTACCATCCTAACTGCAGAGCTTCTTCCGAAGCCAGTGCAAACCCTGAAATGACTGCTGTCTCCTGCTGTGGGCTGCAGTGTGTTTCTCAGTTTACTTGACTTCCCTCCACATAGCTTTGTTTCATGAAAACAGTATTTAGGTCAGTCCCCTGTCACCTGAAAAGTCGTCATTCAGTAAATGTTTTCTGAACGGATTTATTTGTTGATTAATGTAGAAATGGACAGCACTCAGTAAGAATTCCAGGAGTCATATAATTAGTTTAATAGTGAATGATAGTTCTCTCCTACATTGTAGTCTAATGTCAGTCCCTGTGGTGAAAGGCCATCAAAGTTACTTGTCACATTTTTTGAGATGTTTCATGTAGATGCATTTATGGATGCAGGAAGATGACATATATCTAGTTATTTTGCATAAGGGAACACACACAATATTCATCTAACAATATACAGACTCTGGGAGATAATATGCCCTATCTTACGTAGTTAAAATGTTATGTTGCTGAGTTACATGCTTATGGTTTTGTAATAAAAGATTTGGTATAGGTCACCAGCTTATAAAAAGGGGTGTTATTTGTGCCGGGTCCTGTATAAAACACTGATTTTTAGAGGACCAAACATTTGGGGCCTCTGCCCCCAAATTCACATAACATAGAGTTCTTTCCTAACAAGCCTTTGTAAAATACACAAGCCACACCTTGGAAGTCTCTGTGCTTAGTAGGCGGCTCCATTTTTCTTCCTTGTAATTACGACATTGTGATATAACACGCATGTATTGTGAACCTGTCAGCTTATGATCTGTTAGTTCTCCTTCACTCCCCACACACTAGAAAGTAAATGCCATGAAGCTGGGGACAAGAGCAAAATTGTGCGCTACGGTGTCTCCAAGCAACCAGAATTGATTTGGGCACAGAGACCTTCACTCCAGAAAGCCATAGAGGCATTGCTTGATTTGCAATATTTCATTAATTTAAATGCCTCATTTTTCTAAATTGAGTGGATATTAATGTTTAATAGATTCATACTTTACTAATTATTCAAAATACTTTTATTTTGTACGTTAAAATCCTTTGATGTATATCTTTTATTCTCTTTTATAGATAACAAAACAGAATCAGAGAGTTAAACTCTCTGGTTATTATAGAGCTAATAAAAGATAGAACTGTAATTAAGATGTTGGGATAGGGACTCAAACGGCTAAAAATAAAAAAGGACTCCATATTAATACAATAATGTCTTCTGTATAAAATGATGCAGGTATCCACATGTGTCAGAGGAAAATCACATGCACACACACACATATAAATTCAAGTGTGCACTCCAAAACAGTACGTACAATATGTAAGATGATCTGGGCAGCTTGCCCTTAAAGCGAAACAGACTGTCTTGGAAGGACTCTGAACCACCAGAGAGAAGAAAGCGAACGGAGTAGACACTGATGACTTGAAGGATGATACCGTCGTGAGTTTTTTAGGCTTCACTTTTATCTCCCATGTGTGACATAAGGCTCCGCAAACTGGAACCTCCAACAGCCTCACACACACACCAAAGAAAGGGAGGGAGGGAGGGAAACAGAGAGAGAGAGAGAGAGAGAGAGAGAGAGAGAGAGAGAATCCCACTTTCTCTGGTCAAAGGACTGTTGAAAGGAACCAGGAGAGATGCAGTGGGATTATCTACACTCAGTGGCAGTGGTGCCATCTGCTGTGTGCATCCCAGCAGGGCTTGGGAAGGACACCTTGTCCTCTGTATCACACTCGGTGATAATGGGAGGTCCTTTTCCCTCCAAAGATGGTGTTGGGGAGACAAGGCTGCCAGAATCCATGTTCTAAACCAGGGGTGTCCAATCTTTTGGCTTCCCTGGATCACGTGGGAACAAGAATTGTCTTGGGCCACACATAAAGCACACTAACACTGACGATAGCTGATGAGCTAAAAAAAAAAAAAGTCCATGCATGATTTTTTAATGTTTTAAGAAAGTTTATGAATTTGTGTTGGACCCCATTCAAAGCCGTCTGGGCTGAATGGAGGCCTGTGGGCTACAGGTTGGACATGCTTGTTCTAAACCCCAATAGGTTGACAGCATGTTAAAACAAGATTTGAAGAAGATCCAGAGTGTCCTGACATAATATCCCATATGTCTAGGATGTAGTCAACTATTACTCCTCGTACCAAGAACCCGGATGATGTCAACTAACATGAGAAAAAGACAACTTACCTAGTTCTGAGATGAAATAGATACTGGAACTATTTGGCAACAATTTCAAAGCAGCTATTACAAAATTATTATAGAAATAACTACAATTTCCATGAAAACAAATAAAAAGGGGGAACATCTAAGAAGAAATAGAAATTACAAGGGCTGTCCGGAAAGTATCCAGCCAGGTATTATGAAAAATAGAAGCATTTTTGGCAGACAGCCCTCATGTATGTATGTGTGTGTGTATATGTGTGTGTGTGTATGTGTGTGTGTATGTGTGTGTGTGTGTGTGTGTGTGTGTGTGTGTGTATGTGTATATATATGAAGAGCAAAATGAAAATTATAGAACAGCAAAATACAATAACAAATAAAAATCTGTCGAAATACCTCAGGAGTAAAGTAAGATGACAGAAGGTAGAATGATGAGCTTGGGGAATGAGAAGAAGACTTTACTCCATCTGAACCCCAGTGAGAAGATAGACTGACACTAACGTGAACAAAGTCGAAGGGACCTGTGCGACGTTAACCAAATATCTAGTGTTCATATCCCAGGAGTCCCAGCCGGGTAGGAGAAGCGTTCGTAAAGTAACAGAGCAAGGTCTCACAGTGTTGGCCAAAGACATAAACCTACCGTTTCTAGAAGCTACGTGCTGCCCAAGTAAGATAAACTCAAAAGAAATCTTTGCCAAGGTGCATCATAATGAAACCCCTAAAAACTAAACAAGAAGAAAAAAAAAACTTAAAAGCCACCGAAATGAGGTGAGACATTGTTCATGAGCCGATGATGATGAAAATAACAGCAATTTTACACCTGAAATCATAAAGGCCAAAGGAAGTACCACAGGATTTTTCAAGCACCTAGAAAAGGAACTTCAATCATGAATTCTCTATCCAGGAAAATAAGTCCCAGGAAATGAATGGGGGAAATAAAAGACATGGTCAGATGAAGGAAAATCAAGAGAATTTGCCGCTGGCATGTATTTTCTTAAATAATGTCTGGAGGACATACTTTAAACAGAAGGAAAATGACAGCAGAAGACCTGCACTTTCAGAAAGGCAAGAACAAGAGAATGTGCATGTTGGAGGGAAGTGTGACAGTTCGCGCTGCTCATGAATTTCTTCAAGTATATTTGATGCTTGAAGCAAAAATGAAAACGGCTATTGTGGTTACAAATGTATGTGGAGAAACTGCTTGTTAAATTATATTTAACACCTATGGAGGTTTAAAGGTGTGTAAAAAGATTCAAAATGTTGACATCAGTAGGCTGTGACAAGTTATTTTTGTCTATTACACACACACACACACACACACACAAGCTGTATAAAATGATAAACTCAAAAAGGGTTATGTCTAGAATAAACATCCAAATAACCCCCAGAAAGGGAAAGACAAACAGAAGAATGGGAAACTGAGAAACAAACATAAACAATAAAATAAAATACCTGAGATCCAACATATCAATCATCACCTTAAATATAAATATTATAAATAGCAATTAAAAGAGATTGCAAGAGTAGATGATAAAACTTGACTCACTTATAAACTTACTTCAAACAGTGATATGGATAGGTTAAGTAAAAGGACAGAAAAAGATATTTCAGATATCATAAATTAAAAAAAACAATGGCTATATTAATATAGTTTAAAGACTAGAATGGCTGTATTAATGTAATTAAAAAAACAATGGCATATCAATATAATTATAAAACAGAATGGCTTAATAATATCAGATAAAGTAGACCTCAAAGTGTGAAAAATTACATTTATGGGGGTATAGTTGATTTGCCACTATGCCCATGACTATGTTAGCCTCAGAATATTTAGTATAAATCCTAGATCTACAATTATGATCCTGAGTGTCCTTTCTATCTACTACACTACTGTAGAACATTGGCATCTTACAGATTTACTCAGTAGAAAAGTAGGGATTGGCTCCTGTGTGTTAACATCTCAAATGGAATCGTATTTAAAAGTATAATAAAGCTATGAAACTTTGATTTCAGTCAGCCACAGTAGTACCAGGTCTGCTGAATGGCCAGAATTTACGATTACAGTTGGTGAAGCCCCTGTTGTAGAAGAACAGATTCGATCATTTCTGGTAAGCCCTGTCTTTCTCCAGAGACCAGCATGCAGGAAATATCCACTCACTCAAACGAAGAGACAGCTGTTGAGCTGAAGTACGTAGAGAATGAATCTCATGAACGTGGGTACCCCATTACGTACAGCTCTGGCTACACGCCGTCTTGAACTTGGGCAAAAGATTGAAGAAGACAGAAACTTGACCACGTTCGCTGGTATGTGCTGAGGTTGAGTTAGTGCCATTGAATGGTCATCCTTACCCATCGGACACCAAATGCATGGACAGAGGGATTGTCCCCATGACTTCCATGTCACCCACGTAGCAGAGCCGATTGGGGAACCAGGAAGGGAGATCCCACTGCTGTGGGAGATCTCACACCAGCTCCAGAGGATGTGGGATGACACACGTCTCCTGCTCCTTTTTGTTCAAGGGATGCTTGCTTTCTCAAGAAAAGATGTGTGTGTACCCTTGGTTGACAACATTTTTTTCTGGATTTGAAGATGAGAGATTATAGGTCAATGAAATCTCAAATCCAGAGTGAGATGTTCAAGTTAAATTTAGCTGGACTTCCCTTTCAACCCTGGAAACCATTTAACTAACATTATCTTAGTATAGAATTCACATTCAGTAGGATCCTCAGGTGTTTGAAGGCCCAGAAAGAAAGCAAAAGAAAATAAACTTATCAAAACATTCATATCTCTCTTCCTGTGGCAGCTAAGAGACCATGCTCGTCCACGTCTAGTAAACTCTTCTCTAAAGTAAAATGAACTGAAAGTCCCAAACTAGTTTTCATAAAATATCTAGGAGGGTTTAGTACCTGTGCTGTGTTAAATACATTTTAGGACCAACGTTGAGTTATATAGGTCAGATACGCTGTCATAACACACGAATACAAACACTCAGTTGCTAAACATGTACCAGTTTATCTACCATATGTAAAAGCTCCCCACCAGGTGCAGGTTCCTCTTCGAACAAGGAATCAGGTTACTTCTGTTTGGCTCCACCATGTAACACTTGGCATCTGGGGTCAGAAAGAACTGGAAGGTTGTTCGTAGGACTTTAAATTTGGCTGACCAGGTGTCCTATTTTAAATGGGACAGAAAACAACGGCACGGTCTCATTTCACGTGGTAGGTACGTTCAGCCTAGTGTCACTGGGCTACACTCAACATGTCCGTAGGCTGACCAGACGTGCCGTTTGACATGGGACAGTACTGTTGTTTTCTGTCTGGTGTAAAATGGGACGTCTGGTCAGCCTACTTCATATACTTCAGCCTGGAAGCAACACGCAGCACTACTGTCCGTAGCCATTGGCCCCAGTTAGTCATGTGGCCTTGCCTAAATTCATGGGGACAGAAAACCGTGGTCTTTCTGTGTGCCGATGATGGAGAGAAGAGTTGGCTATTGTGAAGGCAATGACAAGCTCGGCTATTTCCTGGACATCAACTGTTTAGCTCCCTCCCCCGACTCCTACCACACATGGCCAGAGCACGTACCCATCGCCTCTTCCAGAGAGACCTCCTGGAACTTCATTCCATTGTTTCCAACTCATAGTTCACATTTCCTGGGTCACTTGCTGTAGACTCCCACTAAATCTGAATATAACACGCTCGGTGTGCATATCCAGGAATTAAAAAGTCAGGATGTGTCCCTTAGACAGACAGACAGACACACGCGCACACACACACACACGCGCGTGCGAATGTCAGTATGTCATAGTGAGACAGATAACCAATTAAGTTTTCCCTTTTGAGCAGAACAAATAAGGAACACACATAAGTTGCACAGAGAAAATGTGAACTCTCAGGGGCAGACAACTGGAAGAATTTCTACCCTGAGGATAATGATTTGCATGGAAATTTCTGTCTTGTTCTCCTCTTGCTTCTGGGAGTTTGTTGCCCTTGGGGAGGTTCTTTGTCCCCTTCAGTGTTTTCTTTGCCCCAGATTTTTTTGGATCTGGTAAATGTGCAGAGGCTTCGCAGCCCTTCTCCTGCTTGAGTAACGGAGGACATTTTTGTTGTAATTCTTGAACAAAGTAGACTTGACATTTCATAGATAATAACATTTCTATCAAATAAATAGTAGACCTTATCTATTTGTCTCTAGTAAATTTCATGTACTAGTAAATAACTCAAAATGTGTTTTTAGATAAGGTTGTCTGTTTATTTCTTTGTTTTGTCACTCTTTCCCTTTCTCCCATTATCTTGGCTTCAGCTGTTTTGAAACTAGATGGAGCAAAAGTGGGAAGAAGATGTATCTTTAATCTGGTCCCTGCCCTGAGTTATTTTGTCCACTACAGAGGTTCTGATGAACTCCATGTTCTTAATCTGGGTTTTTGATCCATTTCAATAAAATGAAATGTTTCACTGGGTTTTTATCTCTCATGTATTTAAAAATCCCATCTGTAGTTTTTGGGGACCAAGAACAACAGTCAGCGTCTGCTCCTCGCCTGAGTGTGACATTCTAGTTCACTACGCACTTTGTAAATCACTTGAAGTTAGGTCTGACAGGCTGAGCCGTTGGGACAGTACCCATCACTAACTAGTAGGGATGTACTAAAAAGTTTTTTGTTACCGGGTGGATAGCAAGAATATGTGAAACTAAATGTCCTTTAGAAAACACATGTTTGCTATTAGAATATATTTGGATATTTATGCAATAACAAATGTCAAATTTTAAATATTTAATTCAAAATGGATCTTAAAACTATTGTTTGAGGAATTAACCCGCAGATGAAAGAAACTCTTCTTTTTCGGTTATTACTCCGTTTCAGTTTCTATAATTATGAATATTTTAATGGCCACGCACATACGCTTCATCCATGGGTGGTGTCGCTTTGCTTTTATGTCCCGATCGGATGCTGCTTGTTTAACGATTGTCTGGTCAGGGCACTCTGCAATTGTTCACACACCGGTAACTTTTCACGTGCACTTCGCAGGCAGCAGGCATCGCTTTTAGTGAGCTGCATTTAGATCTTGGCCTTGCAGCCTCCAGAGCTGTGAGAAGGTGTCCCTGCTCCTGCGGCCCGCCCAGCCTGTTGGCTTCCTTACGGTGGTCCTGGGAAGGGGACCCGAGGGGCCTTGCGTTTCCCCTAAGGCTTCTGACGACTGGCTTTATTCTTTATTTTATTGGTTACATATGGACATGTTTCTAGAGTGTCAGGGTTACTGCGAACTTTTTATTGTTTCCACAAAACATGTGACCCTTAAAAAATAGTGTATTATCCTTCACTTAGTGAGACAGTGAAGCTTCAGGATGCCAAATTCAGTTCCCACACTCTGCCAGTCACACCTTTGTATGAAGAACACCTCGGCAGGGTCCTGCTCCAAGGTGAACGTCAGGTTTCTTAACGAAAGGGAGGATTCCCAGTTTTTTCTTCGCTGCGCTTCATAGATTTCAATTCGGTGGAACAGTGGCTTTGACAGAAATCCTAGCATTTGTTTATTTTTGGTGAACATGAGAGTAATTTTTAATAAACATCTTGTTGAATGTATTAATATTAGATATCGTTGCCATCATCATCACAAGGAAGAGAATTACGAAGGAGACACTCAAATGTAGACACATTTTATATTTTACATCCCTTATTGTACAGAATTTAAAGAAGGCACAATTACAAAGCATGTTTAATAGAGATGATTGATTTTACAGGTTTATATTTGATAGGCTGCAAAATGTCCCCATGCCAGAAAGGTGAAAACCAGCTAAATTTGTTTATTGTAGTTTTAGCCATAAACCTTTCTAATGTTCAGTCTCTTGAAATTAGTTAAAAACAGATTTATTATTCTTTTTGAAAATAACTTATTGAAAGTGTTTTTATATAATATACAGTCAGATGTTCTTTGCATCTAAAAACCCTAAACTGCTTTTGTATAGGTTACTCATTTAATTTTTGTTTATGTTGTTTATTCAGTGTAGATAAAGAAAGGAAAGGAAGTAATAGGAAATATTTCTTATTATTTAGCATATAAAAGTAATTCATTTTAACTATTTTCACTGTAAAGATTATTTACCTATTGTTCTGTGGCACCTGTAATAATGTAGAAATAAAACTCTGAGGTATCAACTAAAATTTATTAATACCACTTATATCATACATTCAAAATAACTTTCTCTAACCATAGTCCAGAGTGAACAATAGTCTTTCATTAGTATGTCAAATATTTCTTCATGTTTTTCATACCAAGTCGTTGTCTTTTACCTTTTAGTTGAATTCAACGTGAATATAACAAGGGACACATCAAAACTCTGGGAGCATTTTTTGTTTGCTGCACCGTTATTAAGGTGAATCAGGTATCAGTTGGGACGTGCCTGTTCCTTAGTGTGTGGCCGTTTGGGGCCCTTTGGTCCCCTAGAGACTGTACGATACCATCAGAATCTGACATTTCTTTGCCTTAGTGGACTCGGCGTGCTGCTGCCATTATTTTCTAGTTCTTACGGCTCTTTCTTGGCCATTAACTTTTTAGAAATATGCTATCAGCATCTCATCTCTTTTGCTTATTAAGTCGTTCCCTTAAGAAGACAGATTCCTACCCTAAGAGAATTTTTTAGTTGTTTTTAAGACACAGTGGTTTGTCATTTAATTGCATTAAATGTGATACTCCGTTTTCAACCTCAGTAGCTTCGAGGATTTTCTTCCTCTTTTCTTGTTCACATACTTTTCTTATATATTCTTTTCTAGTATGTATATGTATTTCTCATGTTTCTGTATCCCTCAACCTTATCTGACACACATTACCACAAACCTCGTCTTTAAGTCTGTGAGTGTGCCGTACACTTTTGTTTTTTGGAGTTTTTTGTAATGACATTTCTCAGAGGTGTTGGAGAACGGTGAGCCTTTTTATGATTTTGTTGTTAGCACTGATATGACTTTGTTCTTGTAGAAACCGCAGCTCTGTGCCTATTCAGAGACTTGATTTTGGAACGTCTGCCAGATAAATTCATTTAGACCTAGACGTGCAAGTGTCCGGATATTTTTGAGCCCAGTCCATTCTGTGTGGAAAGGACAGCCCACCCAATTGTCTCCCACTTGGTGAGACGAGGGAAGTGCAGGCTAGTCATAGAAAGCTTCTTCTGATGCAACAGTGATCGTTATAACAACATCTTTTGTATGTATGAAGGAGTGTTTTCTTATAAAAACTATCTAAAACAATTTTAATCATTTCTACACCTTTATCAAAGGTTTAAATAATACTATACACTGATTACAGTTGAAATGGATTATTGTCTAGTTATTTTTTGCATTATTAAGATATGATTTCTTTCACATTGATTATATGCACAGATGTTTCACATATATACTTCTAAATTATGGAGCTATATTTTATTAAAATTACTTGGTCTTACTCTGATATTTGTTTTTGAAAATAAAAATCTATTTTTAAGGACTACTTTCCCATTTATTTTGATTTATTTTATTATGAAAACTTTTTATCATATACTCAAACGGTTTAGGAAAAATGAAAATCACCTTTTCAGAACACTTCCCCCCCAAAAAAGAATAAATTAAGTATATGTGTTGCTCACATTTTTTCTTACTAGGGAATTTATATCTCTCCTATGATGTAAAAAAAAATAACTCACATTTACATTGTTCTAAAATTATGCTATAGAGAGAATTTCCTATCAGTGCTCTGAACATGCAATGAATGTGCTTTATTTCTTCAAATTTCTGAGTGATGATGTGTAGGATGCAAACTCAGTCTAAGACCAGAATCGTCATATTTTGCAACCACATGGTCATACGGACGCAGTAAAAAAACATGTGGGTGTCTGATTCGTATGACCCAATACCAAGTGAAAATCTAAGTAAAGCCAACAAATATTTAGAAAACACCAAGAGGAGAGGCAGCATCGTGCTGAACTTGAATTATAGAGTACAGAATTCAAGTCTTAACGTAAGGAATTAATAATTTAACAGATAGGTGTGTAATATTTGATTAGTTACTTAGAACATATATAATGTACCGTGTATAAAACACCCCCATGTATAAGAACCCCTACTTTTCTTACCTAACATTAAGAAACCCTCTCAACCAGTTATTCCCATGTATAAGGTGACCCCCAATTTTTGGTCTAACAATTTCAGACAAAAGTATTGTCTTATACACAGAAAAATACGGCATATATGTATACCGGCATCAGTGGTGGATGTCATAGTATATAGATATATGATAATATATGTAAATATCAATATAAATCAGTATGATTTCTTGCTTTTATTTAAATTTAGAAGATGTAAAAATGCTGTCCTCTTCTATAGATGCCTATGGATTGAGGTAACTGGAACAGATTAGGTAGTCATAAAATAGTTACTGTATTTTTAACTTTGAGCATAGTTGATCAAATAATTGCATGTGTAGGACCACGCTTTGGTTGTATTAATATTACTACCCATTTGAGACATCGAGCATGTTTTGAAAAAGGATAGGAATGAGATAAACAGGAAGAAAAGAGACAGGAATAAGAGAAATAAGAACAAGTTAAAACAAAGATGACTGACAGGAAAGATGGTTGATAAAAATGCTAAGACGGGAATGTGGCAGGGCGTGCAGTTCGGTTACCCTCTCCCTCCAGGTCATTCACCACTCTATAGCCCTGCCCCGCCCTGCTCTCTGTCCTGGGAGACTTCTCTCTGTAGGTCGTGTGACCTGGGTCCCTATGCCTCTTGTGTCCAGTGGAGTCGTGCCAAAGGGACCCAACACGAGACAGCAGCTGGAGAGAAGATCACCGGGAACGTTACTCTACCTGCCTTTTGCTTGTCTGCCGGTTGGAAGTGCCCGTGTTTCTCCACTTGGGGCCTGAGCCTCTGCTCAGCCATAGAATTATAGCTGGAAGTGGTTTCTAAGAGCAGCGCTCTCTCCCTAATCGCCTACAAACCTGAGGCTGTTGATGACTTCCTGTTTTCGCTGTTAGTCGTTCCAGAAGCTGTATTATTTCCTCTTAATTTCCTTAATCTTGCCCATATTTTGGAAATAGTCTCTTTATTAATTTTTTGAATAATTGTCTTCTTAGATGTGCCATCTGGTTGGTGCAGGGTGTGTGTGTGTGTGTGTGTGTGTGTGTGTGTGTTTAATACCAAAACGAATGGCATTTGGTACTAGATTGACCCCAGGGAGGATATACAAGATCAGATTATGACATAGGGATATTCATTTTATGAATCCTCCAAAAGTCTCCATGCTGTAGGATACTGGGAATTAATAACACATGGCATAGAGCGCCATGTCACAGTTACACACATTACCACTGGTGGTGCCTGGGATGGGGTGCAAGTGAAGGGCACGGTGCGGGCAGACAAGTGTGACCGGCACTCGGTGGCTATGGTAACGCGACCGCTGCCCGCGTGGAAGCCGGCAGTCAGTCGCACCGGAAGGTGTGCATGAAGAGCGGCCATAAGAGGAAGCTTGGATTTCTGTATCAAGACGTGGGTTGACCTCTGCCACTCCACCTCTGTGGCAGATGTGTGAAGCCTTGGGGCCTACATGGTGGCAGATGGATGACAAGGGCACATTGGAAGGTTGTAGCGTCGCAAGCCAAAATAACCGCCCCCCATCCCCACCCCCGCCGTCTGCGGGTCCCCTCGCACCGTTTGTTTATTTACCCACGGTCAGCGACATGCCGCGAGTTTTCCATGGGTTTGTAACAGAAAACTTGGCACCTCCCTCCAGTTCTTAGAATTCATTTTCATTGTTACATTTACTGATACGCGATGCACAGTTTAATTCTCCTATAAGAGTATAACAACCTGAGCCAGGTGTACTTTATTTTGACAACGAAATCCAGAAAACCACGAGGAAACGATGTCAATAGGATAAAACGCCTTGTCCCAGGTCGTGCTTTGTCCACGTAAACCCTTACCGAATTGGCAGTTTCCACAGCGGTTTCTCGAGGAGACCTTTTCATAAGATCAGAGCCTCTCTCCGAGTGTTAAGGCGATGGCTGTGTGTAGCACCCTAAAGATGAACTATTCATGCCAAATGTCACTTCCAAAAACACGATGCTAATTTCATAATGCAGAACGATGGAAGTGATGGGAGTCGAAGCAGCCCCGTCCCTCTTAGGAGCTTCAGTGACGTGGGAGAAGAATTGCAGGCAGCGGTCAGATTGGGTCGTGAGGCCGCTCCGTCGTCCGGCAGGTCCCCGGTGAGCCCCCCCGGAGGATGGCCTTTCAGCCTGAAGGCAAACCCCCAAACGGGCCAGTCTTTCCTGCTCTCTACCGCCTGGACGTTCGAGCCCGATGAGAAGGAAACCCTAGCAAGCCTGTAGTTCGTGCAGCATTAGCTGTGGCCTGCTCCCATCGATGGAGCGCAGGGGACGGGGTGAGAGAGGTACGTTTCAGTGTTTGAGAATTCAAGGAACAAGGATCAAGTCAGAAAGCTCTTTCGGTTTGGTAGTTCCAGCCCCCGGGGAACGTGGCCCACTGGAGTCAGGTTCTCCCCAATTTGAATCAGGTAAGAAGCAAAGGTTGGAGGAAGGGACCAATGAGTTACTTCAGGAGATGTTCACGTTGTCGCTACAGTGGATTCCATTCATTAGGAAAAGAGAAAACCTATCCCATTGTTATGATTGGGAATATCTATCTGTTCGACAAGTACTGGCTTAACTTGTAAAATACCAAAAAAAAAAAAAATTATATATACTTTATTTCTTTTAATACCAAACATAGAACAAAAAAAAATGTCCAAATAAGGAATTTTGTTTCGTGTTTGGCAAATGTAAGAAGCACCAAACACTGAATACGTGCCTTCTGCCTTTCCACGTGAAAAATACGGTGAGCAGAATACATTTTACGGGAAGGGTTGACTGGAAAAATCTTGGTTTTGTGTCAATATAAAGTCCTTTGTGCAGGTATGTCACCTGGTTATTTTTGTTTCTGTTGTTACACATCTTTTTTTTTTAAATTTTTTCTGCAAGCATGTGGATTTATAAATTATTGATAGTATTAGTAAAATCAAACATTGGAAATGATCGAGTTTTATTTATTTTTTTTAACAAGTTATTTTTAACTAAGTGTCAGGGGAACATTAAAACATTGTTGGTGTCAAATAAGTCATCTACTACAAATCTGTGGCAATTTGGCAGCTTATGGAAATGTCAGATGTCAATAAAGTCTCATTGCCAAGCGAAAACTTGATTACAGAGAAAAAGAGTTGTATGGTGTGAGGGTTCAAACGCTCGGAGCCCGGCTTGCAGGTTAGGCTTTGCTTTGTTGATGAGATAGTCACAGGTGACATGACGAGACTCTCTGTGAACAGCGGTTGGCCTCTGCCTGCTTCCTTACATGTCCACCCTCGGAGGGAGGAAAATCTCGTTAGTTTGAATTCAGCTTGCTGTTCACTTCTCAGGACTCGGGGGCCACCAGAGGAAGCTGACTACTTTACAAGCCCGATAGAACGTCAAATAATACACTTGTGTTTGAATGTCTCTTGTTTTGTTTCTAAGGGAGACACAGAGCAAAGAGGAGGTGCCGGTAGGCCAGTTTGGCGAGGAGGAGCTCACGCCTGGCCTCCCTCCCTCACATGGAGTGTGCAGCTGCGTAAATGAGGGGGCTCAGCAGCTACCCTTAGGTACTCTCCTGGGCGGAAAGAAGAAACGACACACCGAACCAACCCTTACGTGGTACTTCGGTCCGACTGCCAGTCTCTGAAAGGCCCAAGTCAGAACGGAATGCGAACTTGCCTGTACTTGAGGACGGGCTGCCGCAGGCCGGAGGCAGTGCAGAGGAACCCCTGTGAACGTCCAGGAGGACTGAAGATCTCCGGGGCTGCCTGCCGGCTCAGGGAGCTGGGCTTTCGTCGCTCACTTTCTCCTCTGCACACACGTTTTACTTCTGCTGCAAAAGCCAGCGTTGGTCTTTAGTTATCGTACTGTTTGCCTCCATGCCTGTGCAGATCCACGAAGGTCAGTCGGATGAGAACAGAGAAGGTCATTTGTTCTGAACCTCCTGATGCCCAGGAGTCAGCCACTGTCCCTCAGATTCTGACGGTGACCCACAGGCAGACAAGGCAGAGAACAGGGAGAGCTGGGGTGGGGGCAAGCCAGCGGGGGGCCGCTGAGAAGCAGGGGTCCTGTGTGATGGGGGAGGGGAGCTCGTTTGGCTTTCTCGGGTTGATGCGACCTTGGAAGTGGAGACGAAAATTAGGGAGGTTGTCAGTTATTAATCCTGTCCTGGCCATGGCTGGCTGATGGTCACAGAAGATTTTACATCGCTCCCTGGATTGTCACTTTTTGCAAGCGTGACTTAGAGCAGGCAGGCTTTCTGTGTGGTACAAAGGGGACTGTTCCCTGGGCAGGTCCCGGTCAGGGCAGGTCAGAGTTCTGTATTTATGTGAACCCCGGCCATTGTCCGTCTGTACACTCACTGTCCCGGCTCTCATGTTTGCAGACTCATGCCATCCTCCGTTCTCCGACCCTTGGTGACCCCCACAGGCCGGCCCTACCTCCGTGGGCACTCCCCTGGCTGAGGGGTGACAGCCCTCCTCACCTCAGCATTTCCTGTTTTGCCTTATGGAACAGTCCTTGGCAGAGTGTGTCCACGCTTCTTCCATCCTTTGTATTCTGGTCTCTGCTCAGATGTGACTTTTTCAGTAAGTCATTCCCCGATCTGCCTCCACAAAGCCCCCCAATCCCAGCGGGTCTGCTCTGGCCATGTGTGTCTCTTCCCTAAAGATTGTCGTTACTGGTTTACGGCGGTCCCTCTCACTAGAGTATAAACTAGGTGGCGTCTGGACATGGCCTGTTTTGTTCACGGCCGTGTTTCTTCTTACAGCAGTAAAATGCACCCAGTAATGGGTTATGTATCACTGGCTGAATGAATCACAACCTGTATTCCTTGAGTTAACCAACTTAGAAAATAATTTTTTATCTGTCATATGAGCTATAAAAATCTTAGCTCATTGCTTTCCTACTTTCCCTTTCCTCCTCCTTCTCACAAGTTTCGTTTTATTACCTTCCGTTTTTCTGGACAGAAAGCATCTGTCTCACAGGTCCAGGCATCCCTCCGAGGCGTTGCCCATTCAGTGCCGGACCATCGCCGGACCGCGAGTTGTCATCTTTCTGGCTGGTGAAGAGTCTTGCCTTCAGTTTGTAAAAAGCACGGCATCTCTGAAGTGCAGTGGAACGAGTATGCCTATATCCTGAATTTAGTGAGATAAGGAAAACTCAATAAAATACTGTCTGTTAAAAACAGAGATTTACAAAAGCACCGGTGACAACCTCACTCGGCTCCTTTTGCTTGCAGGGTGATGACCGTTGTCGTCTTCCGTCGTATAGGTTTGGAAATGGTAGTGTATTCACTGATTTTGGTGCTGTCGTGATCACAGTAAGTGAAGACCATTTCTGTACCAAGCAAACCCAACATATCAGAAATCGATGTAGTGAAGGTTTAGCCTTTATGAAGCCAGAGTCTGATTGAAATGGATTGGTTCTCCACCTTGCCAACAATATAGCAGTAATCCTGTTTCCTTTTATGGTGGTCACTGACACAGTCCATAGCGTGTGGCCCCCAGGATATATACACAAGGGGAGGGGGATGGTACATGAGGACAAAATATGCCTAGGCCCAAAGGTGACATACACCAACATACTTACATTGCACTTGATATGCAATTAAATGAGCACAAAACTAACGTCAGGAGCCGTTGGGAAATACGGTCTTCTACTGTGTGTGCACACAAGCAAGCAGAAGGAGGATATTATAAAGATACAACCAAAAACTCGACTACCTCAGAATCAGTTTTGAAGAAAATTAATAATATTGAAAAAGCTTTTAGCCAGATTGGTGCATTAAATGATAGAAAACACAAATTATTAATATCGGAAAGGAGAAAAATAGGTATCACTATAAATCTTACATGTACTAGAAAGAAAATAAGGAGTTATCACTAGCAAATGAATACCAATACATTCTACAACTTAGATGAGGTCAACAAATTCCAAAAACGGATCCAAGAAGAAATAGAAAAATGGAATTGCTGTATAGATAAATAAAAACGGAACTTTGTGTTAAAAATCGGGTTTGAAGACTTCCCATGTTTAAGTCTTACCAAAGTATTTTTCATTTGTGCATTATTGGAAATAGCATTTTCCATTTTCTTATTATTTTTCAGTGTTTATAGATATATTTTTTGTTGATCGATCTGGTATTCTATAGCTTTCTTAATGTCTCCGTTGATTCCACCAGATTATTTTTGTACATTTCCTAAGATTCTGTATGCACGTATTTGTGTGCCTTTGAAAAAAGAGAGTGTATTTCTTTCTCTACAAAACTGATTTTATTCCATTTCTCGGTAATTTCTAATTGGTCATGATGCTCTATTTTATATATGAGTGTTGCTGGGTTTCACTGGCTAATATTTTGTTACGGATTTTTTCCATCAACATTCATGACAAATATCGGTCTGTAGTTTTATTTTCTTTTAATGTATTTATCTCATTTTGGCCTAAGGGTAATTAGGCCTCTGCTGAAAGGTGTTCCTTTTGTATTTTTGTGAGGAGCTACTTTACTAGGTTTCCTTTCCCCATGGACCATTCCCTTAGCTCCTGCAGGCCACTCAGAAAGCTTTAATTAGAAATAGCTTCCTTAACTACCCAATAGCAGTTCCCCATACCAATGTCTTTTGCTGTATCTGACATCTATTTACATTTACCTAGTACTTTATTAATTGTCTGTCTTCCCTCTTTAAAATTCATGAGAACAGGGGTGTGTGTATGTATGTGTCTGTGTGTGTGCATCCGTATCTTCTCATTTCCGCCTGTGCCTGTAGCATTCCCTGGTACATATGAATTTTGTAATAAAGATATGTTGAGTGAATCAATAGGCAATTAATCATTTTCAAATTTGGCAATCTATCCCAAAGAAGTGATCTGAAATGTAGTTAAATATTTATTGAAAAACAATATTCATTGCAATATGATTGGCCATAGCGAACTGTTGATGTGACCCAATGTTCTGTAACATGAAATATTTTTAGTTACGGATTTAGTAAACTTTTAGCATGGACAAATAACAGATATTATGCATGGTGATGGGTTTTCCTGATATTATCAAATATGGGTCATGTGATGTTATCTGCATGGCCCCCAAGATACGTTTCAAACAGCAAAAGTACTTAGGAAAGTGCATTGGGATGAAATACATTAAAAATATCACTAGAATCATAGAGAAATAAGTGACATTTTTTTCCTGTAACCTTTTCTAATATAAAAACATGTATTAGAATTTTGAAATAATTACTAAGAAATATACAGCAAGTTGACAATGCACTGTAGAATTGTGTGCCTGAAACCTATGTAATCCTTGCTATCAGATGTCACCCCAGTAAGTATAACAATAAAAATAAATTTAAAAAAAGAGAAATCACCATTAATTAAAATGGACTGAAGGCAAATAATGAGGTGTGTTTTCTTGTTTTGTGTTTAGCAAATCAATCGATGAAGTCACAGATCTAATCCTCTCAAGGTTCTGTTGTCTGTGTCCTTCTGGAATTATTTTATGACCTTGGACTGTTTTTATGCTTAATTACACACTTTATACATTTGTTCCTTTAGTCATCAGAGACATTAAATCCTAAGCTGTGGAGGGAGTCACCTAATTCTATCACCCCAGGCATGTCAAAATTTGCTGTAGGAATTAGAGATCCTAGGCTCTTTTAACTCACTACCTCTCCATGTGTTTTCAGTAGAAATCTAATTCACAAGATTATTTACTGGAAATATATCTGAAACACTATATACCAAATGCTGTTCACAGAGAGTCACAAATTGCATTTTGACAATTCTGTGTGTATCTGAAGTTTCACTTTATTTAAAATATCATCTCCCAAGTTTATTTTATCCTTGTACCATATATAAATTTATGCCTGTCACTCAAACGATATTTGAACCTATCATTTTTATTTGATTATGGTTTTCTTGCTGAGCCACACAGAAAGGCAGTGGGACCAGTGGGTTGACACATGAGCCCTGGCACTTTCTAGGCCCAGTTATGTCACCTCCTTGGACCTCAGTGGCTTCGTTTTTAAAGTAGGGAGTAAAAGTAGTAACTCGCACCATGGTTTTATGGCATTTAACACTGTGAATTATGCATGTAAATATCTTACAGCGGTGTCTAGCGTAGTGTTGTGTACAGTGTGTTATTGTCACCGTTCGTATGGAACCCAGTCTTCTGGCCTAGCCTGTTTTCTCTCAGATTTTCTCTTTCCACCTACTGCTTTTCAAGATGGCTAGCAGATACAAGATGTCATTGCTTATCTGTTATTGGGATGAGGGGGCTCCAGGGACATGCTGGCCCTTGGATGTGCACTGCCTCCTGGCCTCTGAATTGTGATCAGCTGGTTAGCTGCCTGAGGATTCTTTTCCCACACTGGACTGGTTGTTGCAATTGGTGGCATGCTCTCACCGTACGTTTTACTGAGCCATGTCCTCTGTGTGATATTAGCCTCGGTGACCTCCCTGAAGCCTCTGTCACCACACAGTTATCATCATCTGTTATGGACTGAATGTTTGTGTCCCCTCCATTCCTATGTTGATATCCTTAACCCCCAATGTGATGATACAGGAGGCAGGGCCTTTGGGAGGTGATTAGGTCATGAGGGTGGGGCCCTTGTGAATGAGATTCGTGCCCTTGTACAGGAGACCTCAGAGGTCCCTCACCCCTTCTGTCACATGAGTTCACGCCCCCTCATCGGACACCAGGTCTGCAGGTGCCTGGGTCTTTGACTTGCCAGCCTCCAGAACTGTGAGAAAGAATTGTTTGTTGTTTACAGCCTGTGTTAGGTAGTTACAGCAGCCTGAACAGACTAAGATATCATTCATGCTTCGGCACAGGAGGGGGATAAAAGTTACTTTGGATTTGCTGTTCCTTTCCTCCTCACGGTGTAATACATGCCTCCACACCCACATTCTTTGGCCCCAGAGCAAGGGAGTTCAGGACACACACCTCCGCCAGTCTTCTTTAGCGTCCGCGTACATCCTGGTGCAGAGGGGAGGTTCCCCCTGAACTTCCAGTTGACCTTCCTCTCCTTTTGACTGTGAACAGCATTTGGTATATAGTGTTTCAGATATATTTCCAGTAAATAATCTTGTGAATTAGATTTCTACAGAAAATACATGGAGAGGTAGTGAGTTAAAGAACCTAGAATCTCTAATTCCTACAGCAAATTTTGACACGACTGGGGTGATGGAATTAGGCTGCTCCATTCATAGTTCAGAATTTAATGTCTCTGATAACTAAAAGAACAAATGTATAAGGTATGTAACGAACCATAAAAACAATCTGTGGTCATAGAATAATTTCAGAGGGCACAGGCAATAGAGCCTTGAGAGGATTAGATCTGTGACTTTGTCGATTTGATTTTTTAAAAACAAAACAAAAAATACACCTCTACTGTTCTTGAAAGCTTAACGATGGTGATGTGAAGAGGATGTGAGGGGAGAGAAGCTGTCATGCTAATAGAACATATACATTAGAACATACTGGAGACACAGCTATGCTCATGTTCGTATCACATGGAAAATCACGGCCCTCTCCTCCTCTACCCTAATGAGCTAACGCTGAATGTATCAGCCCTTCCCACGCTTGTTGAATGAAATTATCTGATCTATGTCTGTGTGAGCTGTCCCTCAGTTAATTCCTCTACTTGCTTGAAAAATTGATTGCAAAATTCATATGTAAATTGGGCTATGGAAAATAGAATGTCAATTTAAATGTCAGTTATCAATGTTCCAATAAATGTTGCCTGTTCTTAATGAAAATTTCCCTGCCTACCCCTACCAGATAAAGATGTTGTTAAAATTCTGAAAAAAAAAAAAAACAAAAAACGGCCACGCTGGCATGTATTGCTCTATATTAAAGCGCTTCTCTCATTAGGTGGTAATTTCCTTGACGGTGGGAGATATCATCTTAGGTCATGTATTTACAGTTTGTCACATAGGCACTGACACATTGCACATTTTCTAAAAATCTTGATTGTTTCCTTCGTGAGTTGATGGAAGCTAAGTCCTATTCCTGAATTTAATAAGAACCCCCTTCCACAGCAAATACTTGTTGGATGAGTGATTTTGCTAATACTTGCAGTAGTCGGTGTGTTAGAAAAAATAGATAGAACTCTGCAGGCCTTGATGCTGTTTGAAGTAGGAGTTTCGGATCGCTGGCACGGCGTGCGTGTCCGGAGGCGGGCGGGTCATCGTGCCCTTTCTGCTTCTGGAGCAGCCTCTGGGGACCGGGTTCCCGGAATGTAAAATACCAAGCGCCGCGGACCCTCTGCCCATCACGGAACCGTTCTCACTGCAGATGACGCTGACATACCAGTCCTGTTTATCATGAGATTTCTTTCCTCATGCCTGGCGATTATGAGTAACCTTTGAAGGAACAAACAGCACCCATCGCCTGGCCAGCCGTGTGCACCTTCAGACATTTCCCCTAAGTTTAAAGAACAAGCAAATGTCACTTGCGCCGGCAAAATTAAAATTCTCCGCCCCAAAATAAACGATGAGGCATCTTCTCCTGCTTCTGTGTCGGACTGCTGTCATGTGATGTTTCTTTAGGGGGACGGGAGCGTGCCTGGCCTTGCCCCGCCTGCTCTGAGATCCCGAAAAATTCACTGAGCCTGAGCGCCATCTCCCTTTCCTGCAGCCGTTGCTGTTTGGAATTTTTTAAATTGATCAGGTCACCGTGGGGAAGGAAAGCAAACCATCCCGGCGTGACTAAGGCAGACGGTGACTTCAGGTCCCCGGAGAATTGAAAAGCACCATTCAGAGAGAGAACGCGCTCGTGCGTCGGGGGCCGCCCCGGGTGCGAGGACACTCACGGGCAACTACTCCTCCGGTGTTTGAAATCCAGTGCAGAACGTGACCGCTGGCAACAGGTTCTTTCTGAAGCTCGAAACAGTGCAGAAGGCACACGCGACAGAGCAGGTAAGCAAGCAAACAACACCGGCATGTCAGAAACACTAATATTTTTCAAACATGGGTGGTGTCCCCGTGATAAAGTGCACCCACCCATCAAGTATAAAATAGAGAGATCCGCTCCGCTGGCTGTGCAGCTTTGTTCTTTCCCGGTGCTCAGCCCCTCCGGTTCTGTGTAATAGGAACCGCCCTCGGCCCAGAGTAAGAACGCAGGCGCACCGGCACGCCGGAAGCTGGGGCACGTACTGCGCTCGTACCAAAGAGGACAGCGCCACCATCCCAGCTCCAGGCGGAGAGGACGCGGGGACTGACATGCTGGTGCGAGATAGCTGTCAAACTGTGAGGCCCGCATCCAGGTTACTTGCAAACTCTGTGCTTGTCGCTGTGGTTAGAGCAACACTCACAACCCAGCGGGTGGCCTGGCAGCCAATACCCCATGATTTAGGAAACGCAATGAGAGAAACATGACCTAATAACCGAGGTACGTTACCGTATACGCAGGCAAGGGTGCACGAGAGCCATGCACATACCGTGTTTTCATATATTGGCCTTAGCAGCTGAGTCTGTATTTCTTAGTTGCTGTAGGTCTTTTCCTTTAAACGCCTTAAATATGTCACCAAAGGGTAACAAAAAGTACAAGCTCCATAAGTAACTTATTAAATGGTAAAGTCCATTTACTGTAGGTTGATCCGAACATTTTAACCTACCCTTCACTGTAATAAAATAGAATACTGAAAAATTTATTTATGAGTACACTAGGAGTCTAGTGTTTGCAAGACGAGTTTGTGGGTATCTCCATGTTTGCTGTGTGTGTGCGTGTGCGTGTGTGAGAGAGGAAGAGAGAGAGGTACAGACAGATGTATATTGATATATCCATGTCTAATGCTTTTGTAGTACAACAAGTTATGTTCTGGGAATTGCAACAGGCAAGTAAATCATTTAAAAAGTATTTGGTGCTACTTACTATACTGTTTTTGAAATAGCAGTGTCTTTATTCAATGAAGTAGTTTCATAAATCCTACTGATCGTTATGTGTTTTACATATATTGTATATATGTAAATAACATAATACTGAACATGAGAGAACTGAAGGTGTATCAGACCGGACTTGGTCACCACTTATTTACACGTATACGCGCTCCCGGATGTCATCCTAGGGCAGTGACCGATCATGTAGCCAGGTCCCTGGAGTTTGAACACGAGCTTCGCGGAGCACCACCTGTGTGGGTGACTTAGCGAATCTCTCTGTGCTCAGCTCCCTCATCTGTAAAATGGGGTTCCTGGCAGTGTCTGTCATCGAGTGGTTGTGAGAAGTAAGTCGATACATGAAAAGTGCGTAGTAGATTGGCTCACTTTAGTGTTCTGTTACCTGTGACAATGACAATTATAATAATTACATAAAATACTGTCCTCATTTTGAAGATTGTTACTGTTGTTCTTGGGTTTAGGAGTTACAGTGATCTTTGAATTTGTCATATTACATCAGGGGTGCTCAACCTTTTGACCTCCCTGGGCCACATTGGAAGAAGAAGAATTGTCTTGGGCCACATATAAAATACACTCACACTAATAATAGCTGATGAGCTACAGTCAAAGTCTGTGTATAATTTTCGTAATGTTTTAAGAAAGTTTACGAATCTATGTTGAGCCCTCGGGCTGGACAGGCTCGTATTACGTGATCAACGTGGAAGAACATTTTCTAAGCTACATATGTATAGAATTACACGGGGACATAGATTTCTATACCCAAATGCCATATGAATCCACATACTATTTGTCATTTCCTTTTCTAGAAACATTACCATGATGCTATTTCCAAGTCACGAAACTCTGCAGTAAGCACGCATCACTTCGTTACCTAGTTTCACTTTGTTGGTGTTCCTGCTTAAAGAGGATTATCTACCACCCTGACCCTAATTATCATCTCTGCTTTGATCATTTCTAAATCCACATGTCTAACTAAGAATGCAAGTGAATTTAGATAGATGATAGATGATAGATAGGTGATAGATGATAGATGATAGATAGATAGGTGATAGATAATAGATGATAGATAGATAGGTGATAGATAATAGATAGGTAGACAGATACTTTGGAAGCATCTTAAAGATAGTATGTTAAAAGTTGAACTCATCCTCTTTTCCACTCCCAATGTGCCCCCCTCCGCCCCCAGTTTTCCCTCATGGGTAAACGGCACCACATTTTTGTGCAGATCCGGAACCGAGCCTGTGTTTTGCCTTCTCTTCTCTCTCGTGGTCCATGGACCTTGTTGGGTTCTCCTGAGTCCACCTCCTAAAGAGCTCTCGATGATTCCCTTCCCGCCATCTCCACTGACGTTTCTGTGATTTAAGGGGTGATGGTTGGTTTTTAGTGGGCCTGCTGCGGTGGACTTTGATTATTTCCGCCACGCGTCCCAGCTTGAAAACCATTCAGAGATTTCTCTTTGCCTCGATACGATAATGACATTAAAATACTGAAATATTATGGATGGGCTATCAGCATTTGAATTGCTTTACACGTGTCCTTGATTCTCAGGGGACGAAGAAAGTCTTATGAGAAAAGTGTGTCGAGGGAACTGAGACACAGAAAGTTGAACTAACAGCGAGAAGGCAGCAGGCAACCTGTGGTGACGTTTCGGAAGCCCTTAGTCATTTCAGCACCCACGATTCCCTCCTATGTGTTGCTCATGCCTCAAGCTAAAGACCTTGCCTCTAACAGGCCTCCTTTGACTCCCCCAATAATGGACTCCCGAGGTCACAGCCTCCATCCTTGTGCTTTAGTACTCAGAGCTATTCTTTGTGGATCGTCTCTCCCTAAAACCACTTGCTCCGCGTGGGACGGGGCTGGCTAGGTCCGTTGATCAGTGCTGATTATTGTATCTGACACTTGGTGAGAGACCAATCATTTCTGTCGACATAGTGAATCTCTTGAGGTGATTCATGACCCTTTTTTCTGGTAATTTACCAAACTTTTGCCATTCTCTTCTAGAACCATAACACCTACATCATTGATAAATAAGCTGTTACCAATATAGTAATTGCATGCAGACGTGGGGGATAGAGTGCAGAAACGGTGCTTTACTACAAAGCGATTCCCGATGTCTTCGTACTGAATTCAGGAGGCATCACCTCTTACCTCACTCAGGTCTGAGGTTAATTCATGGGCACAATCTTTCATTATCTTTAGTTCTTCCCTTTAGCTTTCATTATTGTCAGGCCAGATTCCTGTCATTGAAACTAGATAGCTTTCCTTTGCAAAAATGTTCTCCTTTTACCTACACAGATTATTTATCCCTTAAGTAAACTTTCAAAATACTCTTCTCTTATTACCATGTCTCTTCTTTGTGCTAATACCAGTGAAATCAAAATACATGTTAGTGCTACAAGGTTTTAGACATTTAGTTCAGCAGCTTGATACAAGACCTAAATTATATTTATTATGCATATTCGATATACCCAAATAATCTATTATTATAGCATAAGCAAAATAGCAACCAAAAAACTACAACTCAAAAATTATCATGCTAATATTAGCAAGGCAATAAGCATTAGTTGTTTTATAACATTTGTACCAAGGCAACACATTCTATTTTCTTTTCTTTAGAGATCCTTGAAAAAGCAATAATTTTAGAGACTGTGTCCCAGGATACAACAGAACCACTAACTTTTTAATTTTATGGTGACCTTTAAATCCCTAGGGTTAATAGCATTATGGCTATCAAATGAACAGAAGGTACATTTGTCTGAAAACAAGCTTCCCTACGGTCACCAGCCACATTTGACAAATAGGCTCTGTTTGCTGCAAATGCTTCTCAGGTCTGGGTGAAAGTGTTTTCATGTAACCTCCAAAATGCAACAAAGTGAGTAAAAGAAAAGTTGGGGGGTGGAATCTAATGATTATGTTTGTCACAGTGGTCCTTCGTTGTTTACCCTAAGGTACTAAGTTTAATTCTTAAAATAGAAAAATATTAAGACAAAATAATGGGGTGCCAGGAAGCAGTCTTCAATAATGCTTCAATAAATATTGGAATTAGGATTTGTATAATAACATGGTCCCTTCACAAAGCTGCAAAAGTAAGGTTCCTGGGAATGTTACACTTCTGAGAGACAGAGGAGGAATAATTCATGAGGAGGAATGTGATTAACGGGGTATTTGAATTAGCTGGATGTATTTCTGGTGGCAGGCAAATGCATTGTACAAGGAACTGAGAATCCCACCCGATATAGCAGGAGTACAGGACCATCCGAATACCTCTGCTTAATATCCAGCTAGCTCGGAAGAGGATGCAGCTACTTCCCAAAACACAGATTTAAACCTGTCGAGGAGACACACAGTGATTCAGAGAATCGGACATGACACACACGCGCGTGCACACACACACTCACACACGCGCACACACACACACACACACACACACACCGGGTCCTACTTACGTCGGAGAGAAAAACAAAACTGAAGAAAGAGGACGACGGTGTTGGTCGCAAGGTTTCCTTTGTAACTGCCTTCTGCCTGTTGTATACACACATTAACAGATTTAAAAACTGAGACAGGAGGGTAAAGAAGAAATGGAAAGTTCTCTGTTAACTGGAATTGCTATGGGGAACAAAATATGGATTAGCTGAAAAAAGAAACCAGGATGTGATCCAACTCCTGCACATAGTAGCAAGAAAAGCAAGACCCAGTGAGAGCGGTTCTTGCATAAAGCGATGTCATCACCTGCATCACAGGTCGCCTGCTGCGGCAGTGCCCGTGGGGACAGAGGCCCAATCCGGAGGGCTGTCGTGAGTGACTGATGTGAATCCTCCATCGCAGGACGTTCATCAGAGCATCTAGTCAGCTCCCCTTCCAAACACGTTCGATTCCCTGAACTTCTTTCTGGAAGCTGTTTTCTGTGGCGTTGGGAAGGTCAACCAGTTGTTCCGTTTTGACTTGTTCAGGGCGCGCTGCGCGGTGGCTGCGTACGTGGACACGTCAGACAGAGACTCTGACGCACTGCCTGTGCCTGCACTCCGGAGGAGAGCTCGGAGCTGGAGACCGGAGCCGGGGTCTTTCAGGATCACACGACGCCGACGTCCTGGCACCCGATGAGGGCGCAGAGGTAACACGCCGACGCGGAGAAGAGAAGGCGGAGCCCAGCTCTGGGACCTCCCACATTTAGAGCTGTGACAGAAACAACAGAGGAGCCCACAGCAGTCTGAGAAGGGACGTCCAGGAAAGCAGGAGGTCATCCCGAGCTGCGTTTCCAGAGACGTTTAAGGAAAAGGAGTTTCAAGGAGAAGAATTACCGTATTGCGCCGTGTAGAACGCGCACGTTCGGCCCACGTTCGTGAGGGGAAAATAAGGACGTGCACTGTGCGTGGGCGGTGCTCACTCGGCATCGGCGTGGACGTTTTTAATTCTTCCGCTTCCGCTCATGACATCAACAGCGAGTTACGTACGCAAACCAATACCCTGGAATATGATCGTTGGTTATTTTATATAAAAAAATTTTATACATAAAATTTCTTGGACCTTGTATCTGTGCTTGTGTTTTGTAATTATTTGTTACATAAAGTTTCTTGTACCATAATATGGTAATAATAAATGCTAAAATATAAACAAATAAAAATTTGAATTAAAAGAATTAAAATGAAAGATTTTTTTCCCCTGTAAGTTTGGGCCAGAAGTGTGGGTGCACATTATACACCGGAGTGCGTTCTCCCCAGAAAGTAGGGTACTCTGGTGGGCTGAATCAGTTTCTGAGTGTTCAGATGAGAGAAGGACAAGAAGCGAGCACTGGGTGGGCAAGAGAGCGGTCATTTTCCGCCTTGCAGAGCGGATTCAGCGGGTTGCAGGGGACAGAAGGCTAACGGGTATACAGAGGGCATGGTGATGGGGGAGAAGTGGGGACAGGGCACAACGTTTAGCCACTTGGTGGAAAATCGTGGACGTGGTTTTGACACTATTGGACTTTCCAAATATAGTAGAGCTTCTACTCTGCTGTATATGAGTATTTGAATGCACTGAGATATTTTAGTCAGTAGGTAATTCTGAGTCACCTTTATGATAATCAGCACCTCCTAATAATCTGTGTTTGGAAATGAGGGGTGAACGTTACTTTAAACACTTTTATTCTTTCAAAAAATATTTCACCACGTTCGTGTATCCCGTAACTTGTTTCTGAAACACGTATGCAGACCTCTGTAGCAAATGCTTTGAGCACCACCAAGGTGGGGGGAAGGTGCAGACATCCTTCAGGCAGCTGACTCCGGTCGATGCAGAACAGCGAAAACGGATGTCTCCGTACGTAATGATATTTTATGTAAATAACACCAGGGACACAGCAGTAAAAGCCTTTTGGAAATTAAAGGCGGTCTGAGGAGGCGGAATATACATCTGACGGCAAAATCACTAAGGGGAAGATACACCTACAGTGCAGTACCGGATGTCGTTACGATTTAAAGGGAGTTGGAACCAAAGAAAAAGAAAAGAAAACCTGGGCAGGAAGAATTACTCAGTGTGCTTGGGAGAGGGTCCCCATTCATTCCGAAGGAGTTCACACGCCTCCGCGGGGAGTGCTGGGAACATGGCTGGTGCGAGCCGTGGCAGGGCAGACGCTATCAGACTTCGCGACCTTCGGTTTCCCTGTCGCCCTTTCCATGCGGTGAATAATACTCCGCAGTGTACTTCCGTGTTTTACAGCCATCGGATCAAGTTACGTATTTTGCCAGTAACAGTTGTGCACGCTTCAGCATATTGTGATGACTCATTTTTGTCCTATTGCAATATTATATATATACGTGTGTGTGCGCACGTGTGCGTGTGTGTGTGCGTGCGTGCATGTGTGTGTGCGCGTGTGTGCGTGTCTCTGTGTGTGTGCGTCTCTGTGTGTGTGCGTGTGTGCATGTGTGTGTCTCTGTGTGCAAGTGTGTGCCTGTGTGTGTGTGTGTGTGTGTGCGTGTGTCTCTCTGTGTATACGTGTGTGTGTGCGTGTCTTTCTCTGTGTGTGTGTGTATACGTGTGTGTGTGTGTCTGTGTGTATGTGCATGTGTGTGTGTCTGTGTACGTGTGTGTATTTGGAATAATACAAAGAATTCCTAGCAAGGTAAACTCTCTCATTCAGAACCTGCATATCTCTGTAAATGTTCCTTTGACTTCAAATTAAATGGGAAGTTCAAAATAATTTTATCCTAGGAATTTGTAGATATTTCTCTACTAGTTTTCTAAAAATAAAGTGTATTTTACAGACGTTTCAGGTTTTTAGAACTGAAATAGCAGAGTTCTCTATGCCTCACAGCCGTCTTCTCTCACTTCTCACTCCGAGGTACAGTACCCTGACTGTAGTCAGTGAGCCCGCGCTGATGCCGTATTATTACTGAAAGTTTGCACGTTATTCGGATTTCCTCAGTGCTTTCCCCATGTCTGCTCTGTGCGTCCAGACTCCCATTAGGGTGCACACCACATCGGTCATCATTTTCCTGTGGGCACCGCTTGGTGTTGACTATTTCCCAAACTTTGCTTGTTTTTGATGAGTACAGGTGAGATACTTTTTCAGTGTCTCTAAATGGGATGGGATTGATAATGTTTCTCAAAATGTATTAGGCTAGTATGTCTTCAGGGAGGAAGGCCCAAGAGGTGGAGGGCCATTTTCGTCACACAGTTTCAAGGGTACGTAGCACCAACATCTGCTTTTGGGTGTTGACCTTGATCACCTGCTTGCGGAGTGTTTGCCAGGTTTTTCCACTCTGTTGGGGTTTGTTCTCCTTCCCTTCCTGTCCTCTTCAGAAGCGAGTTACTCTGTCCAGACCACATGAAAGAGCGGAGAGTTACGCTTCGCCTCCTTGAGAGTGGAACATTTACATAAATTATTTGAACTTTTTCAGCTTCAGTGAGGTATAATTGGCAAATAAAACTGTGAGATGTTCCGTCTGCAATGCTATGACTGGGCAGTGTGTACACAGGGCACACGTCTAGATACATGAGGTGTACATGCAGACGACGCAACACGTAAGCAGGAGGAAATGGTGATCTGTGCTTCATGGAGACCCGGTGAGGAGGGCCCGGACAGGTGCACGCTGCCGTCAGCGTGCCGGAGCCCTCGTACCACGGGTTCGTGGGTTTCGGGATGTCCATCCCACTACGAGACGCGCGTACCCGCGTGCGGACGCGCCTCTTACTAGGAATGGGATTCAAGTGGGTCCCTTCCACGGCTCTCGAGCGACCCGATTATTCCTGGTTGCCTCTGTTTTCTCTCTTACACCTCGGGCTGCACCTAGGATCGAACCGATGTTTCTAAACTACAAAGTGAAGCTGACACGGTAAGGGAGAATCCTTTAGGGAACAAAGAAATAGAGTTTCTTTTGCTACAAGAAAGAAAGAAAGAAGGAAAGAAAAGAAATAAATCTTTTATTACGCCTTGTTCCACCAGTCTGACCTGGTGCTTCGCCAGCGTTTCCTCGGGGACTCCAGTGCTTTGTGGACTTCTTTCCTTTTGAACCGTTTTTTGTTTTATTTTTTTTGTTTTTTGTTTTTTTTTTCTAAATGAACAAGGTTCGCTGCCTTCCGTTCTGGGAAAAATTAAGTGAAGTGCTAATGAAATAATATGCAGAAAGTGTTACCTCGTACTAGTACATCACAAGGAATACCTCACGGGTAAATAGAAGTCAGAAACTGAGGTATTCGCAGAGGCGCCCGAAATGACTTTGGACTTGGCGTATAAATGTCCATTGGGGTTCCTTCTCCGATGCTTGAGGGCATTTTACCGAAGTAGCTGAGCGGTCAGATCTTGGATTCAGGACTAGCTTCCACACCTGCATCTGCCATTGCCAGCCCTGGGCTCCGAAGCTCCTTGCAGACCCGTGTGCCTCCGTCTCCGAGGCGGTGAAATGGAGACACGACGAGTGCTGACTGCTCCGGGTCGTCGGAAGAATTAAATGAATCAGTGAGTGCAGAGCACTTAGAGCCGTGTCTGGCAGCACAGTGAATACTACACAATGCCTTGCTCTTGTTTTCTGCATAGCAAATCTTTTTTCACCCATTGAAAATGCTGTAGCAAATCGTAACTGTCATGCATCATGCTCGATGCCAGCTACATCGGTATGAAATCTGTTCGTGTCTTCCTCCATGGAGATCAGTCTGTGATGAGCAAACTAAAGTAGAGGCATTTATTTCTTACGAGGGACGATGGCATGGGTGCATTAATTTGATTTGGGAAGTAAGGTCAATCTTCTTTTATAAATGATGTTTCAGGTTATATCTATGAATGAAATGGAGTGAGCAACTGGGCGAGGTATTTCCAATCGGAACAAACCGAATGGACAAAGACTGATGGAGAAAGGCAGTCATGGGGAGGGTGAGTCAGAGAGAAGAGCAAGGACTAGCGAATAGAGACCGTTAAAGAAGCCACAGTCAGTATTTTGAAACGCCCGTATGTGGGTGATCAAAAGGAAAACCATCAACGGGTTTCCGGGAAAGGAAAAGAACAGGCTCTGGTTTATGTTTTACAGAAAACCAGGAAGCATTTGCAGCGTTGGGAGAAGGGCGAGCAGACACAGAAGTCGGCGGACTAAAGCATTTCTTTGTGATGTGTCGGCCGCGGCTCCCAGGTGCTGGTAGACAGCCCAAGGGCGACAGGACTTCAAAAGTCAGTTGGGCACAGGATCCGTAAGGTGTGAGACGAGCTGGGAGGGGTGGTGACAATGGGAGGTGCTGAGAACGCACTGCACAAGAGGACAGGTTATGAGCCCTGTCACTAATATGGAGAAAACCTTGGCTTTGGGAAAATAATTACAGAAATCAGGAATGAATCGGAGTAAACTGAGACAACTAGGTCACTATGTCAGTCTGGTGTTTACAAAGTGTGTGTGTTTACAAAGCCATGTGCCTGCTTCACTTATATGTACATATATCTACATATGTATGTAAAGCAGACTGCAAAAGATGGCTTTTAAAAGCATGGGAATGGGTTACCCAGAGATAAGATCTGTAGAGAGGATTGGTTTAAAGTTAGGTTTTCATGAAATTGGGGACATTGAGATAGCACGTAGGGCATTATGTTGAGACTGAAGGAACACCATGCCAGTATCTCACTGAGAAATGGGGGATCGGTTAGAGTGAACATCTCTAAAATTCCACAAGAGATGTAGACTCAAAAGTTGCCATCGCATCTGGAAATGGGATAAAAGGTGTAACCTCAGCGGTGGCAGGTGCCCTGGCTCTTAGAAATCGCCACCCAAACGAGCTAGTTGCAGAGCGAGGGAGAGATGCGAGCATGAGGGCAGGCGTCAGGAGGACATTGCTATGGGGAAAGGTGACAGAGGAAGGAGAGGAGACACTGAGTGGACCAAGTGTGGGGGAGGAGGAAGTACCGTATGTTTTCGTGTAGAAGTGCATGGTGATCCGCGAGAGGCAGGTGACAAGGACACCGGGCACTGCAGGGGAGGAAACGTCCCTGCGAAAACGGAAGGGAGCAGGCGGGGGCGGGGAGCACGGAGGACGAGGCAGCTGGGAGCCGGGGAGCGGGCTTGGCTTGTACCGTTAGTTTCCATGGCCCACAGGGCAGTACCACTTTGTGGACAAGGTCAAGCATCACAACGCCGAGCATGTCCCCTCGCCCTCCTGACCCTGAAGGAGGAGAAGCCACAGGGCCGACTGACGTTTACGCACAGCGATGACTTCTGGGACAGTTAACACCCCATGAGGCAAAACTTGGATAAACAAGAGATGGAATGAGGAGGCTCTTCCGTCCACCTGCCAGCAGCCCGAGAAAGCGGCCTTGCAAGGTGAAGCATTGCCCGGGGCTGGACACTGAGTGACGGCCACCCGCGTTTGCGTGCCGTGCTTTCTGGCCTCGCTCCCTCTTCCCGTGTCTTCTCGTCCTGGGGTCGCACACAGCGTGGGCCGCGCGATCTGGCGAAACCCAGGGGTGCCACCGCTGAGAACTGCACATATCGCCGCGGGTATGAAGTCTAGTGTCGCTTACTACCTTGCACGCGGCTCAGGAGGAGAATTCCGAAAGGCGCTTTACATGGCTGGGAGGTGACCGCAGACTCGAGTCCCGTCGCCCACGGTCGTGATCTGGACAAGACTTCCCCTACCGGCTTGTCCACCTTCTGCGCTCCGGAGCCTGTGTCTCTCACTCCTCCTTCCTTCCTCATCTGCCTGGTGACTATCTCCACCTTTGTCACAGTCAGAGGTGCTTGGAGGGTTCTTGTTGCACGGGGAAAGCACCGCTTTTGCAAGTTATTCCATTTATGATGCAGGAAAAGGGAAGGTCTGCTGGGACGTGGGAAGCAACTAGACCAGGGGTCCTCCACCTTCCTAACGTGCGGCCCTCTAATACAGCTCCTCATGCTGGGGTGACCCCATAACATTATTGTCGTTGCTACGTCATAGCTGTCATGTTGCTGCTGTTATGAATCATCATGTAAATATCTGATAGGTGTTTTCCCACGGTCTTAGGCGACCCCTGTGAGAGGGTCGTTCCACCCCCAAAGGGGTCGTGACCCACAGGTTGAGAACCGCTGAACTAGGAGGAAACAAGAAGTTTTGCAAAGGCAGGGGGAGCTGAGTAAACCACTAAAGACGAGCTTAACTTCTCCGTAGTTGTGTGTAAGGATGATTCTACTCGTAAGATTAAGGATGTTCATAGATATTTCAATTGTTTTTCTAATTATAGATTAGTTTTCATGACAGAAGGTTAAAATTTCTTCTTACGTGCTAAATAAAGTCACTCTTTGGGGATACGTGTATGAACTCATTAGACGATGTGATTTAAGTAGTCAATTCAGAGACTCCCCGTGGAAGCGGAAAAAAGAAGTCACAAGTCTAATACCGTGTCCCTCAGAACGCCGGAAATCAGAGATGACACAGTTGTTTCCACGAATTTTTTTTTTTTTTTTTTTTTTTTGCTTTTTGGTATGTGGGTAGCTCCCTGACCGGGAATTGAACCCAGGCCGCAGTGCTGACAGCGCCAACGCCGAAGCCTTAAGCCACTGCACCATCAGGGGACTCCCCTCCATGAAATTATTTTAAGCTCCAAAGACACTCAGCTTTTTCAGTTATTTCCGTGGCTCATTTTTTTACTCTCTTTCACTGACTGACTTCAAAAATAATTGCATTATAATCTTCTCTGTTATTTCATCGCCTCCTTTTTATTTGTCTCATTCCAGTTGACCTTCGCGTCCTAATCCCTCCATCAAAATGGGCCTCCCAGGGTTTCTCGGGGACACGTTTCCCTCTCATTCTCTCCGTCTCTCATTAGCAGCAGTTGACAGGTGAGCACGTGCTCCCACTGACAGCACGCACGCTTCCGGCTGCCGTGGGACAGCTCGCTCCTTCCGCCTCCCAGCCCCCCTTCCGTCCCCAGGGCTTCTACCTTTGTCCTCTAGTTAGAGGTGCTCTCTGGACTCGGCCCTGTGTTGATTCAGTCCTCTTCCTACACTTTCATGTATCCCTCTTATTTGTAATTTCATCATATTAAAGCGAAGGGAAGCTGCACCATTAATATCGTCTTCGAGAAACACATAGAGGCCTCTCATTTTTAGTCACCAGTTCCCCCTTTCCTGTTTTACCTTTCCCATTGAGCTTATCCATATGTAACCTCTCAAAACAATCCCCCCGTACTTCACAACCTAGGTTATATTTTAAATATGATTTTATCTTTCATGACAGCTTTTGGAACCTCAAGTCTCTACAGATAGGAGCCTTTCATAAGCAAGCCGTTCTGGGCCAGCGAACCTCCTGCCCTAGAGATGTTATGTTTGTAGGTGTTCTTTGTGTTCGACAACTGTATTTATTTTGTATAAGAAAAGGAAAAACTATCATAAATATTTAAGGAGAGCAGTGGAAAAGTAAAAGAAACTCCTACCTTCTACTTTTATACTTGGGTTACTTTGTACGTTCATTTACAAAAGTAAAGCAGCACCTTTCATTTAAATATGTGGGTGCATTTTAGTTGATATTATGGCCATTGAGGAAGTGATCCAAGGTGTTATTCAGGCATCTGGTTTGTCAAGTAAATTTATTTTATTACATGAATATTTTGGCTGTAATGTTCCAGTATGTGACTCTAGGGGTTATAATGTAAGATTTTATGAATTCCTGGAGTCTAGCATTTGAATTTCCAGACTACTTAATGGCCATTTAAATTTAAATTTCCATATTAAATACTTCCAAGATTAAGACAACTGACAAAAAAAAAGTCACGTGAAACTTCTTTTATTAATAGAAATTTTTTTGGAGTTAATGACAGTGCTTACTATGTAGCTCGATCCACATGGAGCACTGTTAACGCTGAGAATTAAAGCTTTGACCTCTGACACAATGCTGGTTCTGTAATCCACCAGAAGAGGTCATTATTTATTGTGAACTTTGATTCTTGGATAAATTACATGCTCATCTCAAAGATATTAGGTTGAATTTAATCAAAATGAAATACTAGTTTGTCTCAGCACTAAAGACATAATGTAGTATTACAATCATTTTTATCATCTGAGCTTCTGGATTAGACCCCTAACCGTGTGCATTGTACATGTGTCATTTTGGGGGGCATTTGTCTCTTACTTGATTTAACTTGGGTTGGTATCTCTAGCATGTAAACAACAACAAAACATAAAAATCACATCTGGTGTTTGCATTGTGCTAGGCAGAAGCTGTTATCTGCATCGTAGACATGGGAAGGGTGTGTATAAGCTGGGAGGCTACCACGCACCAAAGGAAAGGTTCCCAAAGGTACTCCAGTATCTCAGCCCAGCACTTAAGTGTCCATGATATGCCTTCTCACAGTTTCTAGATGAATCTTCTTTCATTCTTTAAACTAACCTAGTATTACTTGTTCAAATTTTCTTTTTACTGAATTAATGCTGAATTTCTGTTTTGGCAACCAGAAAGCCCCTGACCAATTCAGATACCCTGGTAGATCTTTTCCCAGGTGTTGGGTGCCTGTCTCTGCCTGGGGATAACCAATGTGTGGCTGGACCAGCCCCTGTGGTTCTTGTTATGACTGCAAGATGCCCTCAGCGATAACTACCAGGAAACTTCGAAAGAGATGAGATTTATTCCTCACAGGTCCTAGAAAGACATGGCACGACTGCGGCCAACGTTGAAGTTGTGTTGAGGTTAAGGGGGACCTTCTGCTTTTATTGGTGTCGAGGGTCGGGGTTTCCCTGGCTCACTCTTTATTGGTGAATTGGAAACATACGTGTGGAAACTTAAAGAGAAAGAGAAAGGTTTTTTAAAAACCATAAAAACAGAAGACAAGGGGCTTAAATTGTCAGTTATAGAAATCAGCCAAGATCTCTGAAACCAAGGAGCCTAGGAGTGGGGTGGGGTGGGGACAAGGGACCGCCTGGCTCTTCAGCCTATTGTTTTGTTTTGTCATGTTTTGTTTTGTTTTGAGAGAGCCAGCTTTGAAGACAATGTCTCTTTGAAGTGGATACCTGGGCAATGAAAGGTTAAGTCAGGAACTTGTATTACAAAAACAAAACAAAACAAGCAAACAAAAACAAAAGTTAGGGTTTACACTACACAGGTTACTTTTTAAAATTCAGGTAAATGAATTACATGTAAATAAGTGACCTCATAAAGAAACTGATAAAAGCAGCAATTAGATAAATTTATTACTATAAAATAAAATGGGATAGGAGAGAAGACAAGATGGCGACTGGAGAGGAGGTTCCTAAAGCCTCTTCCAGAAAACACAATTGAACGGCCGACCAGGAGCCAAGAAAGCGGACCCTGAGTGACAAACCGGCTGCTGAGAAATCCACAAATCGCAAGTAAACCTGAAGGCTGGCGAGAAAGGGGCGAGTCGGGGAGAGGGAAGGGAGCAGAGACGGACCACGCGGGACGCGATCCCTGCTGACTATTCGGAGCT